>QUSF01000012.1:7087340-7179546 GCA_003676055.1 Chloebia gouldiae
CCATCCATCCATCCATCCATCCATCCATCCATCCATCCATCCATCCACCAATCCATTCTCCTGCTCTCCAGTTTGCCAGTCACTGAGACAGGAGTCATGGGCTTGGAGGCTTTGAATGCTTCCCTCCATTGTAATACTTGCACAAAGCCCATGATTTCTAACCCCCTGAAGGCACAGGGGGTTAGAAGCATGTGATAGTACCACCTGCACTCTGGAGCTGATACACAGTGGAGTAGGTATCTGCCTTGATGGGCCTCTGAAGTATATTTTATCTATACACCTCCTTTGTAATCAGTCCTGAACCACATCCACTCTGATGCTCTGATTTTAGCAAAGAGAAAATCTGTTTGAACCAACCTTCCCAACAACTGTCTGCAGTCTTGATGAGTTCAGATCTGATTTACAGTTGTTATCTCAAACTCTTCCTGCATTGCAGGTGGTTTCAGTTTCAAAGATCCCCAGTTATACAGTGCTGGCGTTGGGATCTGGCCTCTGTTCTCCTCTGGCTTCATTTTGTCCATGGTGATGATCTGTTAGGAGTTGATGAGTGCTTTTACATGGCCTCTTCATCAGGACACTCACAACTGCAAGAACAGCTGATCTCACAGGGTGTTTGAACTTCAGGCTGAGATTCTGAGCTTAAAAGCTTGCGCAAGTTTTCTGCTGTCTCCTGGTTGTCCCAGCCTGCTGAATCAGTTGTGTGGAGCATGAGCTTTGCTGGTCCCTGCTGAGCTTCAGCTGCAGCGTGCAAGCAATGGGTGCAGTCACTGCAAGAGAGATTTCAGGCCCTGTGTGTTATAACAGGAATTTTCCAGGATGCCAATGCTGTAGCCTGAGTCTTACCAGATGCTGTGGCACATGGAGGAGGGGCGTTTTCACCATTGCACCTTTCCATTACATGGCCCTGCTGGGCCCTCCCTCCTGCTTTTCTAGCATCTGAATAAACCACAGCATCTCTAAGTGTGCAACAGGGAAGCTATGTCACAGCAGTGGCTTAATTTTGCTTGGCAGATTTATATAAAAAAAATACATCCTCCAGAAGATAATTGATGACCAGGGTCTTGGGACAGCAGCAAGGGAAGAACCACACCTAAGTTGCAAATGATCCTCTCCAACCTTCTAGGAAAAACCTCCTCTTGCTTGTGACCCTGGGTCTGAGAATTAAATTGCTTACTAGCACAGCTCAGGATATTAATGACGTGTATTAAGGGGACGTGTCAGATACAGCAATAAAAATAAACTGAACTGCCTGAGGCAGGCATGGAGGAGATCTCAGGGGAGTGCAGGAAGGCTTCTCCAGCAAACGAGACTTCTTTGCAAGCTGCTGCAGTAAGACATAGACATATTCTGCAGGCAGAATCTGCCTTGGATATGCTTGTGCTGGTGCTTGGGAACCTTTGTAGACTGCAAGTGCCAAAGAAAGGGAAATACAGATCAGGTATTAAATACTATAGTAATTACATTATTCATCTGTGTTACATTAGCAGGTTTTCACTTACAAACCTCTAAGCAGAAGTATTGAAGCAAGCAGGGAAACAGCTTTGTGTCAAGTACAACTTGCAGGTTGTGAAACGGTGCAGGAGAACAAGTGACATGACTCTAAGGCCCGAGTACCAGCTTGGACCCTGACTAAAGTAATCACAAATGTCAGACCTGAGCTCCTAAGAAGCCCTTTCTGAGGCATTTGGGTTGCAGAGCTTTGTGATTTGAGCAAAATGGGGAAACTTGGGGAAACAGGACAGAGTGCTGTTTTGTACCTGCAGACATGGGTGGTGTGCCAAAACACTTGGCCCAGGGGGCTGGTAGCAGAGGACAGACAGACAGCTCCAGACAGCTTCTCCAGAATGGTTTGGAGGGTTGGAGCACTTTTCCAGTGCGGGTGGCAGACCATCACAGAGAACTCCTTGGGCATGTTCTGAAGCCATTGTGAGTCTGGAGTTCACAAAGCTGATCCTGTTATCCTGTAGGAGCCTTTAAAGCCTTTTGGTACCACCAAGTCCTTAGTTCTGCCCTGTTCAGCATTGGCAGAGCATCTGTAGAGCTTTCTACCAGCCTAAAGGTCATGTCCCTGGCTGACAGCCTGGGTGAGCTGTGTCGCTAAAGGGGCACTTTAGTGCAGCTCAGTGGCTGTCAGGAGCTCGAATCATTATCAGCTGAGGGGAGAAGTACTCAGCTTTAGGTCTCTCCCCACAAGGTAGGATTGCTTGACACTGTGATCTTGCTAGATCTTGAACATTTGAGCTGGAGATTTGGAGGGAGGGGGCTATGTCAGGCATTCAGACAAAGAGCTGTGGGGGTTTCAGATGTGGCAGTAGAGGGACTCCAGAGTTGCAGCTCTAGTGGTGACCCAAGGATGATAGGGTCACCTGCCAAGTCCTTGGTCTGCTGGCCATAATGAGGGTGGAGAGGGCTTGGGAAAAGGGGTGATTTTCTAAGGGCTGTTATGAAATCTGAAAGACACGGTGCTGTGATTGAAGTGAGCTCCTAAGGCTACCAGTGCAGGGACACAGCAAGCACAGCTCCTGCAGCTGAAATTCATTCGACCTCTGAACAGCTCTTGGATGTTTCTGTCTGAGCACTCATGGGGGTAACAGGCTCTGTCTTCTGTCTCATTCTAAGATCTTCTATCTCATACGCTAAGATGGAATTAAAAGATGAAAAATAATGACTCGAGTTATAAGTGGCTCAAGCTAGATCTGGGACACTAAATTGCAGTTCTCAGGGTTGCCAGAGAGAAAATACAACATTTATTACTTCTTTTTTTTTTTTTTTTACTGGAAAATATTAATTTCTTCTGCATGCTGGCTGTTTTCCCCAATGTTCAGCTTTGACCCATTTACCTCCTTGCCAGAGGGTAATCACACCCCAGTGCCACCTTCTGAATAGAGTCAGGACTGCTGCTGTGTGTGTCATTGTCACTTAGTGCCAGCTGCAGGGAGAGAACCTCCTACCCCCTGGCACAGCTGTCAGACTCCAGGCTCTTCATTATCACCACAGTGAACTTCTCAGCAGCCACTGCCAGCTGAGCAGTGTCAGGCACTGTCCCTGCCAGTGTTTCAGCCTCCCTGTTCCCAGCCAAGGCGAGAAGGGTTTGAGGTTTTGCACTCAGGTGTAACTCTTCTGTTCTCTGAGCCCCATCCCCTTTGACAGTGTATTTAGTGATACACTTTCGCCTCCCTTTCTCTGCAAAGCCATGGTGTTGGTTGTACATGGCTTCTAGTTGTAGAAAAAAACTCCCTTCTTCTCTTCCCTTCACCTCTCATTGCTACCTTGGAAGGACCTGTTGCTACCAGAGGCCTTACAGTTTGCCAGGCAGATGGTGAGGAGCCAGTCCATTACCTCCTCAAGAGAGAGAAATGATGCAGAATGATTTGGCTGGCACAGGCGCACGCGGGTCAGTGTGAGGGGCCTGCAGTGAAGCCTTCACACGCAGCACCAGGCTGTGCTCTCAGCACTTTCATTCCCTCTGAGCCACAGGCCATGGAAGGGGAGATGAGGTCTGGGGAAAGTTGCAGGGACAAAACTGCAACCCCACACACATAGCCAAGCGCCCTGCCCATCACATGAATTTAATCCTGGAGCTATGGGCTAACAGTATTGCTTGTAGATTTGTCCTTCATTGGCTTATGGTGCTGTTGAGAACAGAGCTGAGGAGATGATGGGAGGATGGCAGAGCTGCTTATCCCACCCTCAGAAGCCAGATACGTGATGGGTGCTTGGTGGCCTTTGCTCTGCCTGATGTCAGGAGAGGAGTTGCACCATTGCAGCTCTCCTGTGGACTCCAGCACCCCTGCGGCATTGGGACTTCCAGGCTGTTCACTGTGTGACCTTCTCAGTGGCACGAAGGGGCTAGATGGATTTGGTGGAGGCATGGAGCAGGCTGGGTTGTAGCAGAGTGGGAATGGGCTGTTGAAAAGATTCCTGAGTGTTCCTAGTGCTGTGTTTGCCTTTGGCTGGGTCAGCTGCTGGGGCAGATAGCAGGAAGGAGACTGGAGTAGTTGGGCCCAGGGAAGAGA
The DNA here is from genome assembly GCA_003676055.1 of Chloebia gouldiae. Lineage (NCBI taxonomy): Eukaryota > Metazoa > Chordata > Aves > Passeriformes > Passeridae > Chloebia > Chloebia gouldiae. The sequence continues at coordinate 7,091,357 of QUSF01000012.1, forward strand.
CCGGGTTTAGCTAAGCCCAGTCTTGCTTCAGTAGGGAACAAGCTCAGTCAGTGGGGAACAAGCTCCTTCTCTGCTCAGCAGCTCTCTGGCCATTTCTGTGGCCAACTACCAAAAAAGCTGGTACTGCCCACCTTGCTGGTGCTTCACGTCCATGGTAGACAATTTGAGGGCTGTCTGCCCTTGCAAGATGTAAGCAAGGAGCAAGGTTGGCAGAGGCAGAGAAATCATCTCCAGTTGCCACCCGCAGACCTCAGCCTCCAGCTGAAGCTCTTGTTTGTCCCTCTCCAAGTGCAGCCCTTTTCAGGGAAGTGCATATGGTTCAGGGGTTTGGTCATTGGACTGGTAGCAGTGCCATGTATGCCTGTACCAGCACAAGTCACTTGTCCTTCTTGCCCTCCAGTCAGGGTTCAAAAGTCCTTGCAAAAAAACATTGCTAACTCCTGGCTGGCCTGAGCATTAAAGAGGTATCCAGCACTTGAACTCCCTTCTTGCACTGAAGAAAAATGGGACAAGGCTTGCTGGGTGATCCTGCTGTCCTAGGATATGTTTGACCAACATGCAGGGCACTTAGATCTCATAAGACTGTTACTTCACAGGGAAACTGAATTTGGGCTGAATGTAGGCTAAAGATTTTCAACTCCTCTGAATCCTCTGTACCTGGAGGAGGTTGAAGTCCATCTTTGTTTATCCTCCTGCCAGTCCCACTGTGATTTCAAGGGCATGTATCTCACAGCTAGATGTGGCCTATATACTTTGATGCCAGGAGAAACTGTCTCTCCTCAGCCTGTTTATAGATTTAATTTTTGATTTGCAGAAGATGCTATGGACCACGTCTCCAAGTCTTGTTAAAGACTCCAATTTCTGCTCTGGTTTTATAGGACAGTTTTCTCAGCAGTGTAAATCTGAGTGGGGAGGTTTTATGCTGGATGACAGAGAGGAGTCTGGGTTTAGGATATTTATAACGTAGCTTTTACAAAGCTATTTGACAAAGTGAATGGATTTGGAGGAGTTATTTCTATTTTTTTCTTTTTCTGAGGAAGAAGCATTGACGTTTACTTTGGAACACAGCCTGAACATGTCATCATTTAAAGGCAGAGTGTCCTAACCACAACAACTTGTGTTGTTTGTAGCACGTTCTGTGGGATCTGCATTGCCACTGTGAGATTCTACCTAGGGCTGTGATCATGTCAGATCTCACAAAGTGGCACAGAGCCAGCTCATATGAGGCCTTCAAAAGACAGCTTGGTTCTTTGAGATACTTACTTTTTTGGTACTTACAGGAAGCCCTGGATGAAGATGTTGCCTGGCCTCTGTTTGAGGGAGTAACTGAACTTTATGGTTTGTGATGGTCATAGCAGATGTCATGGGTGTGTTATTTTTGGTGTCTTGCCTTCATCCATCCTGCCTCACTCAGGTCGCTGTGCTTTCCTGGTGCGATGCAGGATTCCTCTCCATTGCCTCTTCAGCAGTGCTGCCAAGAAACCCAAGGCCATGCACTATTGAACAACTGCCATGCTCCATCCCAGATCTGGATGGGGCAAAAGCATCTATGCCCATAGGTGCTCTTTGAGATCTCCAAAGCCACCACAATGGTGTAAAACAGTGACGCGCTCAGAGTAACTAATCTCTTCTCTTTTGTCCTTCCTCCCTCCCTCTTGTCCCCTCCCTGTACAGTGGCAGGCCATCTCTCTGACAGTCATTGAGAAGGTTCAGATAGCAGCAGCCATCCTGGGTTCCCTCTTCCTCATCGCCAGTATCTCGTGGCTCATCTGGTCCACCTTCAGTCCTTCAGCCAAGTGGCAGCGCCAGGACCTGCTCTTCCAGATCTGCTACGGAATGTACGGCTTCATGGACATTGTCTGTATAGGTGGGTGATCGTACCTCGCACCGCGGCCACGGCTGCTCGCTCACTCACCTGTGGAGAGGAGCGGGACACGGCCTGGAGAGCCAGCCCATACAGGCTGGCTTGGATTGAGTGCCCACAGCTTTTCCCCCCTCTTTGCTTTTATGGCCCATTTTTCACTGTTCTCTCAGCTTGTCTGGGTGGCCCCAGAGTGTTTCCTTGGTGGAGTGGCAGAGAGACCTGCAAAAATGCTAGAGACAAACAGATGTCTCTTTAGAGCAAGAAGTGGGTGGGGAGGTCTGGGGAGGCTGGGGAGTGTAAGGCTTTACAGAAACTCCTTTCCTCCTGGAATAGCTAATTTAGGGACTGCCCCACAGCAGGTGTGGCAGGGTCTCTCCACATGCAGCTCTTTGGCTCTCCAGCCCAGTCTCTCTGCCAGGCAGGAGTGGTTTCCCCTTCTTTCGGCCACCTTGGAGCTGCAAGTCCAAACGAGGTCACAGGCCAGCCTGGGGTCCTTGTCAGGTTGCTGTTAGAGAGCAGCTCTTGGAGGATGCAGCTGCCTCCCTCACACTGCACAAGCCTGGAGAGCACAGCAGCTGCTGTCAGCCTGGCTCCAGGAGAGTCTCCCTGGGACCAGTGCAGGTCTGCAGGATGGAGGGACGTTGCTGCCAATACCTGCAGCAGCTCCTGAAACACTCTGGTGACCACCTCCAAATGTGCCCCTGAGCAGTGTCCACCCAAGCACAGGCCACAAGATAACTTGTCAGTTCAAGTGACCCTGACAGGAAGCAAAAAGGGAACCAGGGAGCTCTTTGTGTCTGGGTCCTGGCATCACTGTTACGAAGTTAGAAGAAGCCTTCCCAAACTCAGTGGGAAAAGGCAGTCGTCTTGACTTGGTGGATATGTCTATGTGTGGATAGAGCCCTTCAGGAGAAAACAACAGCCTCCACTCCAGCCCTCAGGAGAAGCAGGACAGAGCAGCAACTGGTGGAATTTGGGTGCAGAGTAAAACAGACCCAGTGGCAGGCACAGAATTCTGGACTGCACACTCTGGTATCCAGGTTCAAGTGGCTCTTGGCCTCAGCAGCCTTCCAGCACAGGACTTGCGCTTGCCAAGACCTGTTCCTCCCACTGTTGCCACCACTGTGCTAGCAATGAGATGTGAGCTTGGCCTGTAGAGATCATCCTGCTCCTTCATATGTGATGCTGGTGGAGCTACCACATTTCTCCAGGAACAAAGCGTGCCAAAGGGGGTAAAGAGAGATAGGCAGCACCCATATGTTGGCACAGTATGCACAATAGGCAATGTCCTCTTGCTGGTGGAATTGAAAGTGGAAAAAATTCTCCCTATGTATGTGTGGTGTGCACATGTCACCTTGTTGGCAGGGGACAGAAGGTGGAAAGTTCTGAGCTGGGTGGACATCAGTAACATGATTAACTGGCTTTGATATAGCTTCAAGAGCTGAGGGGGACTGATTAGCTCATCTGATAATAGCAGGTAAATCTTCCCACATAGCAGAGAAAAAAACATGCCAACCTTAAACTGAAGGGGAACTGGGCAGACAGATCAGATTTTAGGTTCTTTTGTTTGCTTGTTTGTTTTTGTTATTTTTTTCTAAGGATTTGGCCTCTATTTCTCTTTTCCACCTTCTCTGAGGGAAAAATAAATTTATTTGCCTCTCTGCTGATGTCACCTTAAGCATAATGCCCTAAACTGGGAGCTTTGATTTTTTTTTTCCAGCCAAAGAACAAGCAGACATCCCATTCCCAGGAACATTTCAGAGTCGTGACTTGGGGCTTCCCCTTGTCTCATGTTCCTCCCTGCACAGCTGGCAGTCCTGGAGTGCCAGGCATGCTGGCTTTCCCACAGACTCAGAAGCCAGCAGGAAGCATTACAGATGCAGTGAGTTAACATGTCTGTACGTGGGTTCCCTTGCCCAGCACTCAGCAGCTACCCAGAGCTGGCTCCACTTGGGCAGTGTGCAGCACGTCTGCCCGTGCTGCCAGGCAGCCCACCCATGCTCCTCCAGGAGAGGGGATGTTCTGGAGCACGAGAGCTCTGTCTCCATTCCTGTAGAAAAGCTCATATGTGATGCTGCCAGGCCTCTGCCCCTGCCACCCTACAATGTAAAACTTGATTGTATAGTGCATTTTTGCTCTTTGAAATCCCAGCTGTTGCTGCTGCTGCTGCCAGCTCAGCAGCAGAGAGGAATTGAGCTCTGAGCAGTACTAGCTGAGAGTTTGTGTTCACTCCCCTCCCGTCATCTTCCTCTTCTACCCAGTTCAAACTCAGTGACAAATGAGATCTTCAGCAGGAGCTGTGACTGCCCTGGCTGTTGATGTCGTCATCTCTCTTTTCTGAGTGACTTTTCCTCAGCCCTGCAGGTTCAGGGGGTGCATTAGCACTAGCCAAAAGGCTGGTCTGTCCCACTGAGAGTCAAGGCCAGGTCAGGCCAGGGGAAGGGACTGACCACAGGGAATTCTTTCCTATGAACACAAGCTGAGTGTTGGGGTTGTTCTGCCTGGAGAAGAGAAGGATCTGGGGATACAGCTTTCCAGTACGTCAAGGGGCCTACAAGAGAGCTGGAGAGGGACTAAGGGCAAGAGCATGTAGTGATGGAACATGGGTTCTGGCTTTAATTTGAGAGTAGGGTTAGATATTAGCAAGAAGTACTTTACTGTGAGGGTGGTGATGCACTGGAGCAGGTTGCCCAGAGAAGTTGTGGGTGCCCAATCCCTGGAAATGTTCAAGGCCACACTATACAGGGCTCTGAGCAACATGGAGTAGTGGGAGGTGTCCCTGCCCAAGGCAGATTGGAACAAGATGATCTTTAAGGTCCCTTCCAACCCAACCCATTCTATGAACATTGCAGCTGACGTGAATTCCTCATTCATTATAACTTTGTGCAGCTGTGATGGATGCAGCAGTGTCTCCCTAGAAGGCTTGCAGTGAGTTCCTCACTGTAGAACAGCTTTTCTCCCTCTCTTCATCCTTCTTCCAAACCTTACTGTCTCATGCAGGGTCTTTTTACCAATGCTGAAAGGCAGCTCTGGAGTTTGAAAGTTCCGCTCCTGACTGCCAGCATGGCCCAAAGTCTCTTGTTATTTGTTCCTGGGGTTTCGTTCTACTTCTGCCAGTCTAGGATAAAACTTCACATGGATAATTACAGTGGCAATGGATCTTGAAATACTGGAGTGTTGTCTGTGCAATTCAGTGTCTCCTCCTCTGCAGTAGAGCCATTTTCCTCTTTTGTAACCTAGCCTGTGGGTGGGTAGGAAAGTTTTAGGAACTAAGAAATGCTCAGTCATGAGGAAAGGTCAGGACATTAGGTGCACTCAGTTCAGCTAATGTACAACGCTGTCTGTACATTTTTTTGTAACAGGCTGGGCAGCCTTAGCTAACACAATGTGATACCATAGGCCCTACAGTAATTGTATGAATTCCAGTTGTTTCTTCCTCCAGCTTGACCCCCAAGTTTTTCTTTTGCTAGCAGAGGAGCAGAGGTTGAAAGACAAGGTACTTACTGAAGAGCAGATGTGCTGAAATAGAGCTCCTCTGTAGTTCCTGGCAGTTTGCACTTCAGTTACACTTGGGTGTCTCACATCCATTGGGCAGCCAGGGACTCTTGGCCCAGTTTACACACCCTGTCTCTGGAGGTGCTCAGCAGGACACCTCCTCTAGCACTGTGGAGTCTCAAAGCTGGAGAGTCACCAACTCTGCATAGGTGTGACTAAAATCAGACAGGCAGTCAGCAGCGTCCCAGATGTTTTGTGTGATCCCCTCTCTACCAAATCAGTAAGGGATTTAGGTAGCAATTTGCCAAGCTAGAGATACCTGTGTCAATTTGCATGGACAATCCCATGGCAGCACCGATCTTTCCAGTGTGGAGTCAAAGGAAAGGGCATGGGTGTTTCTTTGCACATAAAACTCCCTCAGCACAGATCATTTGGTTGTTGTTATCCTCATTTGTTCTGAAATGGTCAGGTCATCTCCAAGCTGAACTCCCAAAATATGTCTGATTACTCAGAAACCATTGATCCATGGAACAAAATCCAGGGGCCTGGATTTGGACCCTCAGTCACTAACCTTCAGTAATATACTAGTTTTTATTGGACTTTTCTAGATCTAGAATGCCCCACAGAAACAGTTGGAAGGGTCAGGAACCACTGTCTATCTCTTCACCCATGATGAAAACAAAAAACACAACCAAAGTAAAACCAGTCTGCTCCTCATGATCAGTGGGACAGGTGGTATGGCCCCAAGCACCAGAAGTTATGTCCATCTGGGCAAGATGGCCTTTCAACGCTGTTGTCCCCTTTGCTCTCAGACATCTAACAGGAGAGCAAGAAGCACTGGAAAAGATTGCTTGGGATTTGTGGGAACCTCCAGTACTGGATTTTATTTAAGAACCTGTTAGAAAACATATGTCAAGAACAGGTTGCAGAGAGATGTTCCCACTTTGTGAAGAAGGAACAAATTAAATGCTTCTTGATATCCAGCCAGCCTCAATGTCTTTGATTCTGATCTCTCTTCCATCTGTGCTATCTCTGGTCATGTCTGTAGGACAGATATGAGAGTTGGATTAAAGTAGAAACTGGTGATGGTGTGAGCATAGGTATTGCTCTGCTGTGAAGTCATCTACAACACAGACATCTGAGATCAGGAACCAGGAAGGGAATGAGAAGTGAGATGGGGACTGTTCATTTGATTAACTGCTCTCTCCATGGTCCATGAGAGGTAAATTCAAGAGGTAAATCTCTCACATAGTGAGAGATTAGCAAAAACATGGTTATCGAAATGCACAGATAAATGGAATGAGCCTTCACAGGAGAGAGTAGCAGCTTAGAGCTGGTCTGTAAATCCTGAGAGATACCTGCCTGTTAATTAAATTACAGTCCTTGGAGAGAAAAGGAGAGGTTTGCCTCTCTTTCTGTCAAGGTGCAATTAGGGGAAGACGACATTTGTAGAGTAAGGTGACATTTGGGGTCAGAAGGACAGGAAAGCATCTCCTATTAAACAAGGAGGAACTCTGGCAGCTAATGAGAGCATGTCACAGAGTAGGCTCAGGCACCCCAGATGGGCTCTGAGGGAGAATCATGTCCCAGGAGGGCCATTTGCAGGCTGTGTGCACAGGGCTGTGGTGATACGGTTTGTGTGTGCTGGCCTGTTTGGGATCACACCGGGGTATCCCTGAGCTTGGTGTGCTGGGGGTTATCCCCAGCAGTGCAAAAGTAATCTGATCTGCCTCTCCTTGGATCACTGGCTGATGGGCACTTCTGCTTTGTCTGTGCCCAAGTCCCTGCTCCCTGGCTCACCTTGCCTTGATGCTGACAGCAGTGCACTTCTGCAAGCACTAAATCCTTGAGCTCTTTGAAGCTTTTCCTGCTCTTTCCCTGGCTGGCCCCTGATGGTATTTGCCTTCAAAACAGCACTGCAGCTCAGCAGCATAAGATAGGCAGAGCAGGACTGTTCATCCAGCCAACGATTCTTGTTGGCACACCATGGCAATCCATTACAGATCAGGAAATGTCTGCCTGCTGTTTTTAATCCCAGCTGCCAGAAAGAATAATCAAAAGCATCCAGTATGTCTGACAGCATCTCAGCACAACCATAGGTAATAACATAAGAAATCAATAGCCAATTAAAACTGATCCACAGCATTTGATCTTTCGTAGTACAGTGGGAACAGTAATTAATGGAGCTTCCTTGAAACAGTGACAATTCAAGCCTCCTGCCAAGACTAATGGGGTTTTGTTTTAAATGAGCTTTGCTTTCTAGAGGAAATATCGGGCTGAGATAGGCTTGGGGTGTTATCCAGCCAGGTCACTTGGGCCCTCAGCATTCAAAGGATTTAGGAGTCCAAGTCACAAGGAAATAAAAAGAAACTGAGAAATGAGATGTCTTCATGGTCTTGGTCTTCATCTGTATCGATCCCGTTCTCAAAAGGAAAGCAGATGTTTTCATTCAGGTCTACACAGTCCCCCAAGGTGCAAAGCTGGAAGGATCGCTGCCACGGTAGGGAATCAGTTTCAATTGCCAAACCCACATGATGGCTTGATGACACCCTAAAGGCAGAGCACAAGGCAGAGAAGTTCAGCAAATGTCTTTGGAGGAGAGACCTGACAGCAGCCCACACAGCAAATGTGTGTGGCATTGGCATACCTGGAAGAGAACCAGGAGAATGTACAGAAGTGTTCTGTGGCTTTCAGCTTGGTGCACTGCTTGCCATGCTCTTCATGCACTTCTCACCCAATTTGTGTGTAAACTGGAGCTATCAGGAGCTAATTGGAGTGGCCAGATCCAGGTCACACCTTCAGAGCAGGCAGTTGGGATAAAGCTAGGCAGCAAAGTCACCTTTTCTTCACCATGAACTCTGGTTTGGACACATTCAGCTACAGTGTGCATGCTTTAAAAACCACTGAGCAAATCATTGATCTATCAGCTGTTCAGAGGCTGTGTAGACAGGAACAATCCCCACAGGGCATGTTATGGGGCTCTCAATCCAGCTGGGCAGGGTCCCTCCTGGGTAGCAATCACTGTGGGCCCTGTACCTGGACCAGCATCAGGAGAAGCAACGCTGCAAAGCTGATCTGACCACTGACTCCTTGGCTGTTAGCCAGGAACAGTGGATGCTTAGCAAAATTGAGACAAGCCACCCTTTTGCCCCTGAAAGAAGGGACCTATTTTTATCCACTGTTGCATTGATTGTTCCATAAGAGAGCAGAGGAGCAGCTGGCACGTGTTCATTGTGTGCTCCCAGCAGTGGGCAGGGCTGCAGGGTGTGCCCACAGGACTCCAGCACAGCTCTGGCCACTCTCCACAGAGGCAGCACATCACTGCTGAGCAAAGACACACAGCTTTGGACCTGGCTCTGAACCCTCTCCCTCTTTGCAGGGGAGGAACTTGGCTTCCAACACAATCTGAGCAGCACCTGGGCTTTCATATGTATGCGTTCAGCTCTGCACTCCTTCCCCACATCTATCTCCCGCAGGGTCCCACTGCTGCAGCAGGGCTCCAGAGACGTATTTATAGTGAATAACCATATGGGGCTCTCTGCTCCAGTGGATCAATGTGTTTGGCGTTTAATGAGGGCAACATAATTAACAGTTTTTGAAGGAAAAAAAGAAATTCCTTCACCTTGTGAACTGCATCTTGTGCTTTCAAGTGTGATACATTACAGTCAGAATGGTGCCTTCCTGTCACTAAACTCCTTGACAAAATCAAGTGCCTGGCGTCCCTGGGTTAAGTTGCTATATGTTGGCAGAGGCAGGAGCACTCGCCTGCCTGTCACAACCTCTACACTATGGCAGGAAATTCCTTTGTAGGCAGCTGGTAGGATCTCCCATGCCAGCTGCACAAATTGTGCTATCTAGTAAGGGATGAAAAAAGTCCTCAGTTCTGTGCCAGGCTGTGTTTTTCCAACCGCCTTCTGTCCCGTTGCTCCTCCTACTACAGCCTGCACCCCACAGACACATTACTCCTGGAGGTGGAAGCTGTGGTCCACGGCAGGCTGTTGTGGTTGTAGCAAGAGAATTCAATGCCATAGTCAAAGATGAGACCATGGCGGGATCACCCCTATGCATAGTGGGTGAGGCTGCTTTTGGTGTGTCCCCAGCTCAGTGGGGAGCCAGAAGCAGAGGTAAAAAGAGATTAATATGAAGCCACATTAATCAAGCTCTGGAATCACCTCGTAGGGACTGATTGATGGCTGCCTATCAGCAGAGCCATCTTTCAACCCAGATACAACAGGCTGTAATGAAGAATATTGCAAACAGGCCTATGGGCTAAGTTGCATAACCTAATTCTTCCTGAAAGTTACTCACTAAAGCAGTGCTTTTCTTCCTGCACCAAGACCCACAAATGACAGCCACAGCCTGAGCCCTTCTGCCCCATGGCAGAGCTGGTTCCACAATATCCATACTAGGCCAGGTGGAACAATTCACTCTGCTCAGCCACAGCCACATGAAGAACCTTTCTGTGTTCTCCAAGGCTCTCTAAACCTTTGCTGCAGGTTTAGCCATGCTCAGCTCCATTCACTGCTGTCATACTCGTGAGCTAAGCACTGGTAGATCCCATAGGTGCAGGTAAACCCTTACCTGTCCCTCAGCCTCTATCAGCATTCACTCATCTGGATATTGCAGCCACAAAGGCCTTCAGCTCTGGTGGAAGACCCTTGTATGTGCAGAGAAGCAAGGAACATGTTTTGCCTTCCTAGAGATCCTGTCTAGTCAGATCAGAAATAACAGACCCTTGTCCTCTTGGCTTCTGCCACCTTTGTTAATTTTGAGTAGCGCCTCTGTGGGAGAGGTGAAGACATTTGCAGGGGAGAAGGTGGGGTGAGACCTGTGGGGACGTCATCAGGGAGCAGAGAGAGGCTGCAGCACCCAAGGTGAAAGGCTTTGGGAGATCTCACAGAAATCCTGGGTTTGCAATGAAGGTTTTTTGGTTTTATTTTTGTCATGGCTGTGAAGAACAAAGCGGCACAGGACAGGCTGAACCATGGTGTGTTCCAGGAACACATTTATCCCAGCAAAGGCTGGCCAAATTCCAGCATGAACACCTTCTGCCTCACATCCTTGGGATGCCTTCCTGCATGTTGGAGGGGAAAGATGCCCACATCTCACTCCAGTGAAGCAGTAGACACAATCACAATGCACAGGCCAACATCTGATATCACAGGCATGTCAGGTCCATTAATTTAGCCCATGTGCCCTGCATTACACTGGGGGATGTCAAGGGTGATGTGTACTCACCTTTGTGTCTCTCTTAATTGGTTTGTATTTCTCTTAATGAAAAAGCACTTAGGTAACTGGAATAGTCTGGAAGAATTGGCTCAAACAGGACCTGCATCCCTTAGAAAATGAAAAAATTGTGAAATTATTCTCATTTTTCCTTACAGAATTTAATTTGCTAATAAAAGCAGAGAGGGAGGCATTAGTTCTACTTTCAATAAGCAAATGTCATGTTTTGATCATTCTTGAATAAAGCATTTTGATTTAACATTTAGAGATGACTGCTCATGCTGAGTATTTCAAATTCAGTGTCAGAATTTGGAATACAACATTTAAAAAAAATTCTATTCCAAATGAAACATTTTAACCTGTCTGCAAATACACGTGTATTCTTCCATTCTGGGGAACAATGTGACTTTTTCAGATCTCATTCCAATCAAGTGCGAAGGCAGATTCCCAAGCCCTGCACAGCACAGTTGTCCAGCTTTCCTTTTAAAGGAGTGTTCCCTGGAATGTCTGGGGATCAGCATGACTGCACAGGCAGTGCTTTGGTCAGAGTAACGTTAGCTATGGCATAGGAAGGTTCAGGACCCAGACCTGGAGGAACAATTTCCATCATGTAAACAGAATGAAGTGGAAGTCACATGTTTCTTCTCTCCTCACCATAAGTATCCAACTCCATGGACTTCTGTAGGGAATGCCTGAAAATCTGAAAGTAGAAAAGACCCATAAAATCACCTAGAGATCAGTGCTCTGTTCAACTTAGCTTGAAATTATTATTTGCTCCCTTCTTTTAAAGACCTTACAGTGTCTGTCATGCACAAAATGAGTGTCTTTCACCTCTTGAACAAAGCCTTTTCAAGATGTGGGGCGTTGCTGTTATATCCGTTTTCAATTAGGAGGAAAAAAAGGTCCCAAGAGGATCTACCCAGTCCTAGCTACAAAGCAAGGAGGGAAAACTTTAGGACAGCAAAAGGGTATATGAGTACTGCATGCAAGCTATATCCCTCCTGTTCTGGCACAGTTATGGATGGACATACAAGTGGGAAATGGTGCTGGAGAGGCATGATTCAGAAGCAAGGGGTTGTTCTGTTGGTGGAGCTCCCATCTCTATTTATTTAGTTGCTTTTTCTAAGACGACTCTCATTTATTGCTGCCTGCATAACTACAGACTGCCCTTTAATCCTCTGCTTTATCATGCCCTGTGAGTTAAATACTACAGGAGTACAAGGGCCCTTTAGGGCACAACATTCACTTTGCTGTAGTTTTCCACAGCCAGCTGAGTTTATAGGAGTACTTTAGTTTATGCTTTTATCTACTGCCTGAGCAAGAATTTCTTTGGGTTTCATTTTACCTATTTTCACTGTTATTTCTTGTTTTGCTTTTGGGTGGTTATTATCACTGTTTTGAGTCAAGGGATAAAAATGTACTGGTCTGGGCAGTGCAAGAGGAGGAAGTTGTGGTGGTTGGTAGCTTGCATGTTTACAGCTGGAAGTACTGTGGCATCTCCAGGGCCATGGTGTTGCTGTGTGCAACTCCAGGGGTCAGCCCACCTCGTCTGTCACATCTCTGCAGGACAACTTGTGTTATTTTCCCATTGCAAACAAACTACGTGGGAGTGCTGAACAAAATGAAGTTTTGTTTCCATTGGACAACTCTTCTCAGCTCCTTAATTTGCTGGTCCATGGGATCCATGATGGCCATGTCATCCAGTGATAACAGCCATGCAGACATCCCAGTCCTGCTGAGCCAAAACACAGTTCAGATTCATACATAATCAGTTCTTTAGACATTAGAAAAAATGTGCATTGAGAATTATTGATAAGAAAATGCCTGATTATAATCAGCTAATTATTTTCCATATGTTAAGCATTCACTTGAGCTCTAATCATTATGAATAAATTTTCAATTTATATTTTATCTCATTCAATGCTGGAAATTGCTAAGTTTGCACACCCACCTAGTACAGTTACAGCATTATTCAGAGCAGACTTTCCTAAAAGTCTTGTGGACTAGAGAAATCCTGATCACTGGTCCAGTGTTTTGCGGCTTCCAGAAATGTCTAAATGACAGCACCACATGTTCCAGGCTAACCAGTATGAACTACTCCTGTATGCAGGGTAGACTGTTCAGGTCTTGAAACATTCTTTGGACAAAAATTATATTTTGGAGAGTGGAGATGACAGTTATAAAGGAATCCATACTTCCTATTTGATTTCCCCAGAAAGCAAAAGCTCCCCGAAAATTTGAATGTATCAGTAGTTTGTATGGGAAACAAGTGTTTAATGAAAGCATTCCAGAGCTGAAGAAAAGTAACATGTGAGGATAATGGACTCCAGAAAAGCAGCGGCAGCGGCCCAGGGGAGCAGAGCTGTAAGTGTCTCTTGGGAAGAGAATCTGAAGGATAAAAGAGCTGTGAACAGCTCACAGCTGCCAAAAGGGATGATAACTAAAGGCACAGCAGCAAACTGTGCCTGTGCAGGGGAAAGCTCAGAAGCGTGGGAAGAGAGCACAGAGGCTGCATCAGGAACACTTTGAGGACCCTAAATCAGAAGCTGCAATCACACAAAAGGCAGAAAGAATAACCTTCAACTAATGAAAATTCTCTAGAAATCCCACAGGTATGGAGAGCTGTCAGAGTTGAGCCCCAAGATGACCATCCAGAGATTCAAAAGGCAAAAAGAACTGTGTCCATACACATAAGTGAGGAAGAACAGGGCAAGTCTAAGAGCTCAGATAGTATGTGATAACAAAGGGCCAAATAGTTAAATGTTGCCTTTGTTTCAGTCCTCAAAACTTAACTACAATAATTTTAATGAGGAGAAAGGAGCCCAGGGCAGAATCAGAAAAGAAGAGCCTCAAAAATATTCAAATGAGTTAGCTCTGTCCTTGTCAGCATGTCCTAATGAACTTCAGAGGCAGGAACAGTGGTTGACCCATGAGCATTTCACCATCAGGAACTTGAGGAGGATGCAGGAGGTGCCAGGCAGCCAGGGAAATGCAAGCAGAGTACCTAACTTTAAATATAATCTCTATCAGATAATGAAGGTAGGCACTGAGGAAATGAAGGGCAAATCAGCTTAACTGATTCATAGAAAGATACTGAATATTTTTTAGCTAACCAATTGGTGAGCACAGGAGTATAACCAGATGTAATTTGGAAAGGTAATTGCAAAGTGGCAAAGGAGGAAGCTGTTAATTTAATATGCTGTGGCTTGGGCAATGCTCTTGGTGCTTTGCCTTTGGACTCTCCTCCCAGAGAAGCATGTTCTAGATTAAATAACTATAATGCAGGTGTACAGCCAATGGAGAAACTGCTTTCTCAGCAGTTGTCAGTGGTGTGCTGTAAACTGGAAACACATTTCAAGTAGAGAATCTTTTGGACTCTGCTCTCTTCAATATTTTTATTAATGACTTAGATAATTAAATAGGATAAGCTGTTATAAAATACACAGGTGACACCATGCTTGGAAAGGCTGCAAGCACTTTGGAGGATCAGATCAGCATTTGAAATTTGAAATTATCTTGGCAAATTGGAGGAATCAACAAGATGTAATTGAATAAAGAGAAGTGCAAAGCATTACCCTTAGGAATGAGAACTCAGAATCCCAAATGCAAGCTGGACCAGTCACACTGATGAAGACAGTGACATACCAGTTTATTTCATCAGGGAATCAAAAGGCGGGTGGGGTGTTACAGTGCTGATTCTGCACCTCTCTGGTCTGGGACTGCACCCTGCTGGACAGTTCACCTGCAGAAAAAGGGGGATGAAATTAAGAGGTTCTGGAGATGATTAACAGGATTGAGGAGAAGAAAGACATTACCTCATTCCCAGCCTAGTCAGCTCCAAGGTTCACAACTCTCCTCCAAATCAGCCCAAGTGCAGAGTTGCTTTGATGCCATTACATTGTTTTCAACTACAAAACTACTTCTCCCTGCTCCTTGGTTCACCCTCTTCCGCATTTCCTCAAGAGCACAGCTCTGCAGCCTTGAGTATCTAAGTATGCTAGGCTGTTCAGAGAATTTGTCATATTCAGCTGGAACTGACCTGGGCACAATGGTGAGGGATGCCAGATATTATGTGCACCTTTCCAAGCCTGTATGTCCAGGAACAGATCCTTCTGCCTCTTTTCCTGATTTATCATCAGCCACTTTCCTGTTCTTAGGTCAAGATAAAAGGCGACTAAGGATGGAGCAAATAAGATAAGATTAAGGCAAAAAGATTAGCGAGGGCTGAGCTGGTGGAGCTTTGGAAACAAAAATGCAGAAATATGAGATTGTCACAAAAGATTTAAGAAGTCACAGAAAAGGAGGGAAGGGTTTGTGTATTCAATGATGTCAACCGAGAGAAAGCCTAGCAAATAAAGTGTTATTTCCCAGAAAGCTTGGTTTACCTTGGCCTGAGTCATGACTGCTGTGGAGGCAAACATTAAGCTTTGATCACAGCTGCCATAATCTTCCCCTGACACCCAATAATGAAAGCAACAGAAACAGGCTGAGACATGGCAGTTGTCTGGCTGAGATGAAATCACATTTGAAAAGGAAAACAAAAAGGCAAAGTCCTGCTGAAAGTGGAAACAAGAGGTGACAGGACAGAGTGTTTTTGAGAAGGTAACTGTCTGGAATGAACTGTGATTTTTCCTCCTGTAGATAATATGAGTGTCAGTGCAGGGATGATGTGCCACCCACTGTCATCAGAAGGCCTGTTTTGGTGGTTTTCTTTACTGGCAAACAGGTGAAACAGTTCCTGCCCCCAAAATTTTACTTGTTTATTTCAAGAAAATGCATGGCAAGTGTTGGAATAAGAGGAAGGTTAATTAGAGGCTGAAAGTTCTGGGGAAAACATCACTTTATGGCAGAGGCTGACCATATTCAGGAATTCACTGAATGTCATTTCTGGGAAACTGCTGCTCCAAAGTTACTTTAAATTGGAGGCTCACAACCCCCTGGGTCAATTTGACAGGATGGTGGTACAGCACCTGATCCCTGCTTCCCCATCCAGAGGCACAGACACAATTCCTTTGTTACATCTGCCACTGTTCTTCCAGCAGTCCTTCCAGCCCTTGGGCTGAGCACCTTTCTCTTGATCAGTTTTCTTACAAGCCCACTGATGCAATGCACCTCTGTGTCATCTAATCCCAAGGGAGTCCAGCTTTCAACAATTTTCAAATCAAGGAATTTCATCCAATGCTGATCCAGCCAGGTCTCTACATGATAAAATGGAAATGAGAGCAGCACATCATGAGTGCCCACATTCCATGGGAGCTTCACTTCATCGGCACTACAAGCTGGGGATTTCATGAAGCAGGCAGCAATCTGGACCAATGAGTTTGGTGTACAACTCACAGAAAATTTCCATCTGAAGATGATGGTTTTCACAAAGGATGCACTGAGAACAGATTTTGTGAAGCAGAAGAGGGCGAGATAAAATGGGAAGGAGTAGAAAAGGACCAGGATGCTCCCAGAATCCATCTGAAACTCTGCTATAGACATTTCTGTGTTGGGGACTGCACAAAGAGAGAATCACACCAGCCTGCAATCTTACACACTCACACAGAGGATTTGGTTTATGGAATAACTGCTTCTAAATGGACACCTCAAGTTGAATACAGTCCTTCCTAAAGGACTTCCCACTCAATTCCGGCCTTTAAATTGAACATTTCACCTCTGTCAACAAGAATGATTCTTAAGGGGAGGGGTGTTCTTGTTTAGGGATGCACAGAGCTGAATGTAAGAATTCCAATCCTAATTTATCTGAGGCAGAGAAGATTTGTTTCAATGAGAGCATCAAGCATCCTGAAGCTTGATATTAACTGATAGACTCTTGCTTACTCTTGGCACTTCCTCTTGTAAATGAATCACTGTTACTTCCGCTTCCATGCCCACCCCTCCACTTGGCTCCTTCTTAATTTTACAGCTTCCTGAGCTTGACACTGGGAAATCAATAAGTAATTTAGAGCCCAGTAAATACAGATGAAAAGAGGTTATTTTGTACTTTTATAAATATTTGGAAACCAAAACTATCTAAGAAAACAGCTGCTCAATTGATTCAGCAACCCATCCATCAGCATCACACAGTTAATTGCATAAGATCATAAACATTTATAATTAGAAGGCAAACAAACAAGAATTTTATAAACAGCCCTCTTGAATCAGGCTGCGCATTAAATATTTGTGATAAGGTAATTAAGAATAGATTTACAGTCGTGGCTCAGTGTTTAATACTTTGTAAAATGCATTTGATTCTATGGAGAATGTTCTACAGCCAAAGAGAAAACATTTGATTTTGCCTCTTTTATCCCAGGCTTAGAGTGGTCTCTGAGAAACACTGAGAAACACTGATCAGAGTGGAATTTCATTCATTACCGATCAGACAGCTCATTTAAATGTATGTCTAATGTCCCTTGTTGTGGGCTGATCCACTTCAGGCATGCTTCAAAGCTCTATCTCCTTGGCTGGATCTGCAGGCTTTCCCTAAGTCCTGCTTTTTATGCTTTGATCAGACCACGTCAGAATTCTCAACCATGTTTCAAAGCAGGAGGGAAAACCCACATTTTCTATGATGACATCACAGGTTTTAGTTATAAAAAGCCAGCAGCACTGCAGGGCTACAGCTGTGCAATCTCAGTGGCCTCTGGGAACCAGAGGGTAGAGCTCTCTCATACTGTGCCCTACACCATTCCCTGTCCCAAAATAGTCAGATCTGCATACAAGCTATCCAGTGGAGTTACTTCTACACCAAGTGAGCAGGCTCAGCACACATTTCAGTGAATGTGAGTCCCCCTGAAGCTAATCTGGGATCAAGTCAGCAGGGCTCCTGGTTATGCTTAGAACCATGGAGACTGGAATCTCAGTCTGTACTGAAGCAGTGATTTAAACTCTCTAATATCAGATGCTGATCGTAAGAAACCAAGTGGCTGCATCCCATCAGTGGGTAATGGGGAGATCAGCCCTAAAGGTAAGATGACCTTCAGGTATTTTGGGGTCTGACGTGGCACAGGTTGTCTCCAGTAATTATCTGCCATCAGAAACTAGAACTCTCTGGAAAAGGTAGGTGGTGGGTAAAGCTGTAGCATTTTATTAATCAGGAATAGCTGTTAAACGCTTTATTCTGTGGAGCCCATCATCTCTCTACACATTGTTGGTCAAGACAGCCCCTTTGTTTAGGCATGAGTTTGATTCTGGTGAGTCTTGTTAATCTATTTTTATGTTTGCAAGAGGAAGGAAAGAGAGGTACTCTGCTTAGAAAGGTTTTTGGTAATCTCAATCCTGACTCAGAATGGTGAAGCCTTCATCATTAAGGACAATGAAGCCTTCCATGTGCTAACTCACCCAGTCCTGCCTGCTGGTCTGGCTTCAGTTACCTGGGACACAAAGGCACTTTCCTAAGAGACAGATGGCTGCAAAGCAGGGACACTCAGACTCCCCTCATTCCACATAAATCCCATTCTCTAGCAAAGCTTGTGAGATATATTACAGTGTGCCAGCTAAGCCAGTCTACAGGAGATGTTGCCTTTCCTCCAGGCTCAGTGGAGAAGACTTGTGTTGCAGCCACTGCCAGACCTAGTGCTTCCACAGGGTCTAGCCAGAGTCTGCAACTTCAATGATAATAGCAGAGCTTAATACTCAAGTATTGTCATCATCCAAGCAACTAAAATTATTTAATTCCTTAGTCCTCATGCAAGGGTGGGGAGGATGGTGGGGAGGATGATGGAGACAGCTGGGAAATGAGATAACTGCTGGGCTGCTGAGGGACCTAAGCCGCTCCTTCTCTTATGGACACAGAGACCATTACCAGTGCCACGTGCTACAGCCCAGAGCTGTCCTCAGACATCAGTCCTGCGCCTGCAGGTGGGCAGCAGGACACAGGCACTGACTGCATGCTCTGCACACACTTGGAGCCTCTCTGCCCTTTCTGTCAAGTGTGCTGAGCTCCCCCTCAAGGGAGTGACGTTTGATGAGGTACCTGCTCTGCAGATGAGCAAAACTTTGCCTTGGTATAACAAACCACTTACAGGTACAGACAGACCTCTTTTTCTGCTCAGTTGCTGCCTCTGGCCTCTACAGGTGTGTCTGCTCTGCTGCTGTGTGTGTGGGGAGAGACACGGGCTGTGCACACACACGGCGCTGGTGCAGCAGCCGTCACTGACACGTCAGCGGCAGTTACACCCCCTCCGAACACACGCTTGAGCCCAGTGAATCATGCCTATGCAGCATGCAAAATTAGCCCAGTGAGAGAGAAACCTTGGGCATTTGTTGGTAAACAGATACTTTTTTGCTGTAAGAGCATAACTCACTGTGCTTCATTTACGATCTGTTTATCGATGGCTGAGATAAAACTGTAATCCCTTTAATTCAGGGTAAAGAGGGATCCTGCAGCGGAGGAGCACCAGTGCTCTGCCTGTCAGTAATTAAAATACAGGATTTATCATTGAGAAAGCACTGGCTGGAGAACTGAGCTTAACCAGCTAACTGGGGGGAAATGCTGGGGAAGGTTTATGGCTCTTTCTAAAGATTTGTTTGTGTTTTATGTTTATTTCTTTCCCCCTTCCCTCCAGGTCTAATAATACACGAAGGGCCCTCGGTTTACCGGATTTTTAAACGGTGGCAGGCGGTCAATCAGCAGTGGAAAGTGCTGAACTATGACAAAACAAAGGACATGGAGGAACAAAAAACAGGGACCAGGACAAATCAGCGCCCCTCCTCCCAAACCACCCACTCGTCCTCCACTGGTGGTACAGCCACTAACTCCGCTCCAGCCGACAGCGGGGCACGGGCTGCTGGCCATGCCACAGGCACCCTCTCTGACCACCACTGTGCTTATACCATCCTGCATATACTCAGCCACCTGAGGCCTCACGAACAGAGGAGTCAGTCTAGTAGTAACAGAGAGCTCGTCATGAGGGTCACGACGGTCTGAGCAGAGGAATTCAGGAGGCCTTAACACGAAGTGGAGGAGACAAAGAACTCATAAAGCAGAGGAGCATGGTGTGCCTTTTTCTTTCTCTTTCCTTTTCTTTTTTCTTTTTTTTTCTTTTCTTCTTTCAGTAACTGCACAAGATATAAGAGGCGGCACCTGGCCAGCTAAGGAAAAAAGCAGGTGGAGGGAGAGCTGCACACTCATGCTAAAGAGGTTAATGTTTTCCAGCCTGTTTAAAAAAAAAAAAAAAGAAAAAAAAAAGAAAAAAATAACAACACAAATCACAAAAAAACCAACAAAACAAGTGCAATACAGACTACAAACTGAGTAGGCAGAGTTCTGGGGAAGCAGAGGAACAGACGGTTTAGCATGTCTTACAAATCCTATTACCTGGAATAGGTAACGCTCTGTGCACAGCCCCGTACACACACGCACCCACACACAAACACACACATAGTGTGAGATTTATAAAAACATGGAAGGGAACGAAATATTTGGAGTAGTTTTATTTTCCAGACTCCAGTTAACCAGGGCTATGAGTTGTTTTGTTTCATGAGTCACTGGAGCCTTGTTTGATTTACCGTGGGGTACCTGAAGTGAAATGGCTGGGGATTTTTCCGTATTGATTTACAGAAGACAGATTGAATCATCTCACTAAGAAAATCTTAACAAAATCCAGGCATACCCAAATTTCACCAAGAAGCCTGTTTTTCTCATAATGTTCCTGACAAGGGGTTTGTGAGGGTAGAACTGGGAGGGGGGAGGGTGCTCCATAACCTTTATTTGACGTATAGGCATTTTTGGCAAATTTTGTACAAACGTTCCACAGGTGTTTCAAGCACAAGTACTGGTGTGATTCATGCCTTCATAACCCCAAATCCAGTATCCAGACCTTGCCACCCACACGCATCATTTTCCATGCAGACATTCCAGGTTAATTTCCTTCCATTTTACTCTAATCACAAGAAGCTGACCCACCTTTGGTGGGTTTCTGCTCCCTTGCTGATTCAGACACTCATGCATTAGAGATGTACCTTTTTTTTTTTGATGTCTGTATCTCTGCTGCTCAATTTGCAACAGTCTCACTCAGTCTTGTAGGCTGATCCTTTCACATCCAGTCTGTTAGTTTATTACAGAGTCTATGCCATTCAATCATCTAAAAGAGAGTTAGTCTGAAGAGGGAGCACAGTTGCTGACTGAATGTGTAGCACTTCTAATAAGTCTCCTTCTCTGGGATATATCCTCGAAGGTATTGGTTGCTCTTCAGGAACATTCTCTTTCAATGCACAATGGCTGAATCATTTGTGGATATTAAAGGGACACTGTCAAGTACTTTTTAAATAGTTTTTAGGGTTCGGGCTTTTTTTACTCTTCCATTGTTTGTAATATTCTCTTACAAGCTTGAAAATAAAATTTCTTTCCCTATTGGTTTTGTCCTTTTCCATTTGGGCATGTATGGTTCTCTCCACTCACCCCATTCCTTTCACCATCCCTGTCCTCCTCCTCCTCACCTTTCTTCTGCGACAGGAGGAAATCCATATTTCTGATTTCCTGCTGACTGTCCTCATTCTATGGAGGGTATGTCCCAACTCTATGGGGTTGAATTATTTTGCAGCTGCCACAGAGGAAGCATAAAAGCAGGAGCCCTAGAACTATGGAGATTAGCTAGGATTTTAAGAAGCAAATGCTCTGCTGTCACAAAACAATGACCCCATAGTATTCAAGCCTGAACCCAGCTCCCTCCAAAATCAAGATAATGTCTTTAGCCAAACTGCATCCATTTAGCAACAGTGCCAAGCAACGTTGCACGATGGCTGAATGCAGCTGCCCTCCATCATCATACGAGCACCTCTCAACACCTTCTGTGGAAACAGGGTAAATGTGGGCTGCCAGCTCCTTTGGCAGCCAGGCTGTCACAGGTGAGGTGTTTCTGGACTGGATAAGGTGGCAAGCTTCAGCCTCTGTGTTTGAACATGGCAGCCATCCTGCAGCGTTGAGGATGGAGCAGCTTAAGGCAAGGTCGTGTTTTTCACCTCGATTACTTGACAGTGTCCCTTTAAATATCAGAATATAACGGCACAGGTACTTACTTCTCTGGCAGAGAATGTGGGAGGTGGAACACTGTCCGAGAAAGCTGGCTTACTGAGGACCAGTGTGAAACAGCATGGCTTCTGAGGCCACTGTACCTTTGTCTGACCAGATTTACTGTCTACCAAAGAGTGCTTTTGGCAGAGGAGAGAAAAGAGATGGTGGTGGGCAGAGGGAGAGGGAAGGGGCAGTTCCAATCATTTCTGAAAGTAGCTATCCCCCCGAAGGAAGGTGATGCAATGAATCATCGCTGGAAGAACTGCTTCAGTAGAGAGAAACCTGGCCAAAGCAAGCAAACACAGCAGCCTCTCACCCCTATGCCTGTTCTGGAAGCTGTCCTCGTTCCAAGAGATTAGTAATTATAGTGTTTTTGGGAAGGGGGAAGCATACACATATGAAGGGACAGCTGTCACCCATGATGTCGTTTCCCTCCCTGCCCTCCACTCATTTAATATGGAAAAGTCAAATTCCTTTAATTTGGCTAACAGATAAAATGTTATGAGGTCAGAAGCACAACTTGCTGTGAAAGAGTGGTGTACTCTGAGCACACAGGACTCTGCATACTCTCACTCCAGCTCTGCCACTGACTCTGTAGCCTTGGGCTGTTTGGCTCAGTCCCCCCTCCACGCAAAGGGGGAATAACAATACGTACCTACCTCACAGGGGTGTTGTGAGAATCCACGTTGGTAAAGCCTGTTGAAGTGCTAAGTCTACCACCGGTAGTGACGAGGTGTGTGGTGGGGGTGAGCAGCGCTGCCCTTTTGCTGGTTACAGTCCGAATCACAGCGGGAGTCCCATCGGCCTTCTCCTGCTTGGAGACCCTCCCTGATCGGAACCGGAGGCTGTCGCCCGAGTGCCCTCTCCTCCATTGCATGACATTTTAAGCGGCTGTGAGGTGCAGGATAGTGACAGACATGAAGTCCTACTTGACCAGGGATTTGCTACAACGTTTTCTATATCTGTGGGGTTTGTTGGTTTGTTTTTTCCATATATTGTGCTTAGAAATAAACTTTCCACTTAGGGCTGGCGGTTTGGGGTCTATTCTGTTGCATGGCAATGTATACAAGTCTTATTGTCTGTCTTACTGTGCAAATGATCCCGCAGCCCAGTTTCAGAGATGGGCATGGTCTGAGCCTTTTCACAGCGGCATAAGACTCAAAAGCCTGTCTAGACTGTTTAATATTTAAACAACACTATGAACTTGTCAATTGTATGTGTTCTGTGCAATACGAAGCATGTCATTAGCTGGCTTGATGGGCAGAGGGGCTAAAGGAAGGTCAAAACTTGTTCAAAGAGCTTCAAACATGTGCCAGCATGGGAGCCAAAGGGCTGCCACCAGCAAAGCAGCTCGGGGGAAGCCATTGGAAACTATTTTCAGAAGAGTTTACTCCAGAACAAGGTACTTCTGAGTTTACGAACTTCTAGGCTGCCAGCCTGAGAGAACAAGTGCAAATTTAGTATGGGGGGTGGGGTTTTGAATTCCCTTTTTCTTTCCTCCTCAAAGTTTTGATGGCAGAAATACTGAGGATCTCTTCCTTCCATAGCACAGTTCTCTCATCTCCCACAGTCTCCTTGTGCCGTCCCCTTTATGCTACTATGCAGGACTTTCAAAGGTGCAAATGGAGACAGTACGTTCCCAAGACATGAAAAATAAGTTGAATATTGGGTGATTCTAGCAGATAGATGAGATGGGGCAGAGCTATGCTACTGAGGCATCTCTTCTTCCCCATGTCTTTCTTCTAGTCTTGTCTGCTGGGTCCCTGAAGAGACGTTCCCTGTACTTTGTTACAAAGCTGTCGGATCACCTTCCACTGACAAACAAAGCTTGCAGAGTTTGGCAGCTGTTTCTCCCAGTGGAGAAAATTCTGGGTCCTATCACTGTGGAGACCCCTCAGTTCTTGGGCTTTGTGGTCCTCCAGCATTGTTTGGGGGTGGTCAGTGTGGAGGACTGTGTTCAGCCATCATCAGAAGTCATGTGTGTATGGGCCTGCTCAATCCTGTGATTTCTGCCAGTCCCCTGATTTTCTGTCAGCTTTGACAGGTCTTTCTGGTAATGCTTTTCTGGTTATGCTCTTCAGAGGTGTTTTGCTCTGTGTCAGTTGCCAATGCTGTTCTTGCCTACTGAAACATCAGTGCTGGCCTCCAGCTTCCGCAGCTCTTCCATTCTTGCTTTCCTGTCTCTTGGTAAATACTCACTGCCAAGTTCAAACCCTCTTCCTCTGTGCCTGCAAGGGGTCAAGTACATGCACTAACCCAAGGGTCACCAGAGAATACAGGGGATGTTAAGAGTCTGTATCAATAAGTCAAACTCTG
Organism: Chloebia gouldiae; assembly: GCA_003676055.1. NCBI lineage: Eukaryota > Metazoa > Chordata > Aves > Passeriformes > Passeridae > Chloebia > Chloebia gouldiae. The sequence continues at coordinate 7,115,254 of QUSF01000012.1, forward strand.
TAACCATCAGTGTTTGATATATATTTACTTTGTCAATCTCAGTGCCTGCTGTTAATTGGTTGCTACAAAAAAAAACTACAAATGCTGGCAAAATCCATATACCCAGCTAACACTTTATTTCCAATTTAAAATGTAAAAAACTATGGGCTGTTTTTCTGAAAAATCTGGTATGCTCCCTGTTGTGGTTTCCCAAGCAAGGTGGTGAAGAGGTTCTTGTTTTACCTTCCCATGACAGTATGGGTAACCCAAGGAAAGACGAAGTCAGCAGCTTAGATTTGAGTCAAGAGAAGTGTTGGTTGTCCTGTTTTCACTCATGGAGACAGGAAAACCAACTCTTCTCTTCTCAAAGGGCTCTTCTCAAAGCCCTTGATCTGGCAGCAGTAAAACACTAGAGCCAATGGCTGTAGCTGGAGGACCTTTCTGAAGACTTTCTAGTTCTGAAGACCATTCTCTGTCCACTTGTAGTGGTCATTCATTGAAGCATCATCTCTTTCTTTTCCTTAAGAGAAGAAGATTATTTTGACTAAGCAAAGCACCAATGCTCTTCAGTGTAGGATGAGGCTGTACCATTAGCACTTCCAGCCTGTGGTACATCCACCAGGATTCCTGTCCATCTTCTTGTGAGGATGCATGGTCAGAAGAGCTGCTCCTTTTTCTCTTTAATGTTGGTCAAACCCTTGGAGGAAAACAGTCAGCAGTGCAATTGCCTTAGGGACTACTGGCTGAGTATCATGATCTCCCCTCCACTGTCACCTGCCCTGTGACTGCTCCTTCTCATTCCTGAGGCAACAGATGCCTCATCCCCTTGCCGTCCTTAGACTTTGGCCCTGAAGATTTCATGAGCACACACAGAATTCCTCCCAGAGTAGTTTTAAAGCCTTCTTTGTCCTTTGCATTTCCAGACAGGCAAATTCACTCCATTGATAAACAATGACATTCAAATCCTGAGGGGACAAGCAAGTGTAGGAGCCTATTGCATTACCATTACTTACATGCTGAAGGAAATATGGTGAAAACACCAATTGGTTTTGTCCATTTTGCAGCAATGGACCAGTGGCTCTCAGAACATTTTCCTCAATAATGCAAGTCTGACATGCAGCAGTTACTGCAGGCAGTCTTTGATCTCACATCTATCATGTTGGATAAAAGGAGAGCAGAATCTGACAGTTCTTTGCTGTTTACACAAACATCAAAAACTATCTTAGTTCATTATTCAAATTACCTTCAGGTCAGTGGGTGAATTTCGCCTTTGATGAAAGAATGATGTTTTCTCTTCCAGAACTGGAATGGCAAGATAATAATACATAAACATATACATATATATTTATAAATGTTATTCTGGAAACATAAAGAAGAGATAAAAACCTAAATAAACCTACAACAATACTTGATTTTTGAATAGGTCTTGACAGATTCCAGGGAGTTGCTGTGTGGAAAATGCAACATAGGGTTTGACTTCAGGCAAAGAGAAGACAGAAGAGGGAAATACTTTTAAGGCATTCTTGGCCTATCTTTAGTTCATGCTCATTATTGTATAGCATTTAATTAAGATGGAAATATGTGGAAAACAGATACTCAGCTCCAGCAGCAGGAAACAGACTAAAGACCCCTCAAAATTATCTGAGCCTTAAACAAGCACAATGATGCAAAAGCACAAATAGCTACCATCACAACTGCTTGAAAAGAGATGGATTTCTAAATGGGACAAGAACTCAGGCAGAAATTCTTTTCCAAGACACATTTCCCATATTTCTTACTTAAAAAAGGAAAAAAAAAGAGAGAAAATTAAAAAGGAGTGTTTTGATACCTAAGTCTTAAAGAAATAAGTAACAGTAGAGCAGAGGTACTGAGAAGATGTTCCTTTCTATGTTACATTATGCATCAAGATGTGCTTTGCCAAACAGAATTAGGATACCACATTAAAAGAATGTCTCAGTGACTGAGTCTGCTCAAGGAGACTTCCTAGTGTGTAGCCTTCTCCAGAGTACCAGAACTCCCATCTGGATGAGCTGGCATCAGGCTGTTTGCCTCCAGCTGCACTCTTCTGTGGTAGGATCACCACCTGTTGTTAGCAAGTCACTGTTGGGCAGCTTTGATCAGCTGATATAGGTTATGATATTAATAATCCCAAAAATTGCACATGCCCATCATGCCCCTGCAAGTGACCTGTCTCATCCTTTCACAGCTCAAGTTGATGAGAGCTACTCTGCTCTTTGGTCTTCACAGGAGAGTTTTCCTTTAAAATCCAGCCTGCAACACTTATCTGGGAGATTTTCTACTACACTTAATAGAGGTTCTTTTTCTTATAAGGTTGAACAGACTTCTGACTAACCCACCTGATCGTATTTTCCAGCTAGAGAGACAAAAATTAATGTTCTCTGACCAGCTGATCTCAGTACCTATGTTCTTATGATGCTATATTCCTCCTCCCCTTTCACTCACTACTCCATAATCTTCTCTTTCCTTTGGAAAGGGGTGATTCATTGCTACCAAATGGTAGCAATCTCTGAGATGGGAGTCTGGACAGCCCTTCTACTCCTTGCTAACAGGCACACAAACCTTCCTCCCACCCCTCTAGACTGATGTGGCCAGCAGAGCCCTTTTTCATGGAGTTTCACTTCTTGATCCAGAAGAGCAACTGCTTTCAGGCATCTCCTTCACTGCTATCAAGCTGTGGGATAATGGCATGGGGAATCTTTTGTTTCTTAGCCTCAGGGTAGCTACAGTGGATGATGTACCTGAGCCAGACACACAGTGAGGACAAAGCACTTGTAATTTGATGGTGGTAAACCTGGGTGAGGCTTGTTCTGATCACAGGAGAGCAAGAATCTTTGTCAGCTTCATACAGTAGCAAATCAAAATGGCCTTGTTCCCTCGTGTTTTTAGCTCATTTACATCAGCTCTCCATTATAAACAAACCCTTTTGTAGGCAATGCAGGCCAGGCCCGGGGAGGAAATCCTCCTCATTCCAGAAGCACAACCAGCCCATAGCTATGCATCAATCCCTTCAGGACTTTTGCCCCTGAGAGGCTGAGCGCAAGAATGGAGGTGGCTAGCAGGGATGGCAAGAACACTTCCCCTGGATTTTCATCTCCAGTGGGCAAATTTTGCATCTCTACATGTGAGTGCCCTTTGAAGTCACTCCTAAGGCCTCCTTCACTACTACAGGGTCTGCCCAGGAGAGGAAGCAGTGTTTCTGCATGGATCCCCCAGGGCTGTTGCTGGGATCCTCATTCAAGCCTGCAAGAAATCACCATGTTCACTGAAGGTTCATATGAGTCAGTGGTGCATCCATGCAGAAATACTCTCTGAGACTACTACAGAGATGTCTGGGGGGTTGGGAGGGAGGGGGTGGTTTTGTCCAGGGCAGGAAGCACGGGGAAGGGAAGGCAGCAATGTAAGGAAAAATCAGCCACAAGGGAGGGGCTGACTGAGAGGAATGACCATGTCGACTGTGTTACTGTCCCGTCATTCTCCTGAACCCAGAATGGAAACTTCCAAGTGCTCTTCATGAGCTTACATTTATTAGAAAACTATTCCTGGGTGTTCAAGATTGTTTTCTAATGAAAATATACATAATAAAAAAAGAAAATTGATGACTCTTGGTAATCTTTTCCTTTCCTCTCTTCATTTGTAACATATTGTAAAATTCACCTCCATTCTTATTTGTTTGCTGCAATAAAAACTCTTTCTGGTCACAATTCACACAGGGCCTTACACAGTAAACTTTTATCTTCTATTTACACATCAGAGGAGAAAACTTCACGTAAGGAGATTTGAACAAAGGGCCAGGGCTCAGCATGCCTAGCACAATGTGTTAGCACTTTGACTTATCATTTGTTTATGGCATTAAACAGCAAAAATTGTTTACCAAACATCACTATAAGATTCCTGTGTATTGTCAAAAGAGAAGCTTGAGGCAACCATGGTAAGTACATGCAGCTGTTTTCAGAGTATCCACCCTGATGTGCTGTGTCCTTCCCAGGGACTCTACAGAACCGCCCTCAACAGAGAACATCTCCTGTCCAAACAGTGCTGGAGTCAATCTCTACTCCAGGGCTGTATCTTCTACAGATCACTGTGGAAACACCAAGATACAGGCAATGCTCAGAGCAAACATGCACAGGGGAAGGGAGGACACTGCAAGCAATCACCACTGACATGGTTGGAAGGGGATGATAGGCTAGATCCACAGCTCCTCTCCCAAGTGCACATGGCAGCCAAGCTGTACCCCAGGACACCTTCTGAGGCTGCCCCTTGTTTCTGGAGTGCCTGCTGAATGCCTAGAGCATCACTTGGTAAGGTGATGTGCCCAGAAGCCCAGTGCCATCAGCCACACAGCCTTCCTATCTCAGGAGGAAAGCAGAGGCAGTGTTTCACCAGAAGATTGCCACAAGGAACTCTGAAAACTCATGTCAAAAGGTCACTGAACTTCCCCATGCTTGCACATGTGAGGATACTGCTCTGTAGAGTTAGGCAGTCTGTTCCTCATCCATCCCCTGGAAGCACATAAGTCCTTTTCTTCTCTCACTTTTTTTTTTTTTTTTAATATAGATCTATTCCAGCCAGTCTATTGAAATGTAGAGAGAGACAGAGAAGGAGAAAAGAACAAATAGAGAAAGAGGAAATAGGCAGGACAAAGAGGTGCCCGTAAAGAAACAGCTGCGCTAATAAGAAATGAGGGACAAAAAAAGACAGTGGGAACAGGGGAACAGGGATAGGACCGGTAGAGAGAAGGAAGATACATGAAGAGGCTGGTGGCAATTATTGATTACTGCAGTGATAACACTGATGGTTTGGAATAAAGTGGATGAGACAGGTCCTAGAGGATACTCTGGGAAATGAGGAAGAAGCCATGAAACATGGACAAAATGGACTTCTCCACCCAGCCTTTCTATGAGTCCAGTACCAAAACTGACTCTTTCACAGACTGCAGCCTGACAAACTTCTTGCTAGATCATATTCCCTGATTAACAAAAACCTGCATCACCCAGGCTAGACAAACACAAATTACTGCACACATCATCTTACCTCAAACCCAATTATTCTTAATAGAATGTATTATTCCTAATTCAAGGTGGCCTCCAAGGGCTAGTTTTATTCAGTGCACACAGCTCCATTGCTAAAAGCCATCATGTGCCCTGCACCTGCTCAGAACGAAAGTTTTCAATTTCCTACACCAGCCAACCATGGCTCTGCTGAACTGTAGCAGCTTTAACACATTGTGGTCTTTGCCACCTCAGTGGATTTCAAGAGAACAGGGATACTGAAACACTGATACCTTACAGACATGTAAGGTAGCTTGTAAAACCGGGAGATTTGAGTGATATTGCAGCCTGGATTCCCTCACACACAGAGAAAGGAGTGTTGCCAAAACATTAGGATGTGAGCTCAAGCTGCAAAATTCACCACAGAATTGCAAAAACCACAGGCTCAAGAGTAAAAAGCTTTAGAAGTAAGGTGGTGGCAGGAAGATGTTTTAACCCCTGGAAATATGGAAGTATTTTGGTTCAGAAATGGGAAGAAAATTCAAAACCTAAACTACAATGAATGTAGGTATAATCTGAATGGGAATATACTTACCTGAATCTTCAAGAGAAAATAATCTGGATTGAGAATTTCAAGCAGCAAATCAGTGCCTCCCATCCAGAAGTACTGGCCACTTCCAGAGGCAATACAGCAGCTGTCCACTCAATGGCCAGAGGATGCCCATCTCTAAAGAAGACGACTAACAACTGTCTGCAATTACAGTGGTAAAATTCCCAATGCAATAGAAGTCTATTATATAAACAACAAGTTTATTAATTTTGAATGAGATCACCTAAGGGGCTGACAAAAACCTGACTGAAATCAGCAGGATTTTTCCTCAGGCTTGAGTGGGTGCATAAGATCAGGGTTGTGCCCTTGGGGCATTTTGTTCTCCCAGCTCCTCAGTACTTTCCTGGTTTTGCAATCTGGAAGCAAGAGCACAGGAGAGCAGTAAGTGGATCAGCTCTGCGAGGTCAACTGAGCCTGTCTTGCTGCAGGACTTGCAAAAATTACTATGTTAACCATACAGCCCCTCCTCCCATGTTTCCCATTGAATTAAGAGCACTTAAAGCATCACATTTGCAAAAGCCTCGTGTGAATTGACACAGCTACACCCAGTCATGGCTACGTGTATAAACATGTGCCTGTGTGAGGTGGTGCTGCTCAGGCACAGAGTCAGAGCAAGGCCACCTGAGATGACTCCTGGCATGCATTGCCTCACTGCCCCATGAACTGGCATCAGCCAAAGTGGAACCATAGTTAGGTACCTGCATCTGCAGGGGAAAAGAGCCTGTTCACAGGCAGGTATGGTAATCAGCTGAAATAGTCCAAGTTCTTACCAAGGTCAGTTACATTTGCAAACAAGGCCAAAAGTAGCTCCATGCATCCAGGCAAGACACGGTCACAAAGCTGCACACCTTACAGAGAATAACTGAAGTATTTCACTCTCATTGTAAGTATAGCTGGGAGCAACAAGCACCAATTACTTAATCTAAACAGTGCCCCAGTTATATAAGGCATTAAATAACAACAGACACCCATAAATGCACTTACTTTATGTACTTTTTTTTTTAATTCCCAAGCCTTCTCTCTATTTTTTGAATGCTGTGAATTTTATTGCATCACTAAAGCCTTATCAAACTTTGGAGCAGCCTCAGGAGCAGAATGGATCATTTTCAAAGCTATAACTGGTATACAAGGAGGCAAAATCATTTCAATTGAGTGCCACTTTCACATACAAGCCATGTCTTTTCCATTCAGATCCAGTTTCTTGGTGGTGAAAGATGCCAGGTCTGGAGCTGTCTCCGCTCAGAGCACGTGGAGTGATTCTTGAAGCTCTCTGTGTCTTCAGTCTCCAGTAAACAACCTCTGCCAGCTGAGCAATGCTTAAGGACATTTATTTCCACCTGCCTTTGTAGGTATTTAATGTAGTCATCTACAGCGCACCCAAATTTATACATCTAAAGGCCACTTGTCAAATTCTAAGCTTCCTTAGTAATTATCAGAGAAAAATAGGTGCCTCCTAGGAATTATTCATCTCAATTGTGTTCAGCACTAAACTGCCCACACAGTTGTCTAGTATGATTTGAGAAGCTTGACTGGCCTCCATTGTCTCAATTTTAAATTGACACCTATCTGTAAAGTTAGGAAAAAAGCACCCACCCTTCTTTTGCATGTACCATGTACCCAGCAGTTGCATCAGTAATTTTCCTCACAACTGCATTAATCAGAGGAAGCAAGTTTGGCTTCCCAGGCTGAATACAAGATGTGGTCCCCAAAGCAGTTGTTTCTTCACTTACTGAAAAAGGGAGAAGGAACTTATGGCAACTGTGAGGTTCTCCTACTGTTCACAGTCAGTGTGAGCCTTCAGCTACCAAATCTCTCAGCTCTGCAGCTAATTGTGCTTGGGGTCTACAGATCATTACATTTATTGCTTGAAACCTGCCTCCTATTCTCAACTTTGGTTCTGAATTTGCAAAAAGCATAAAGTAAAATACTGTTCAACTTTTCCTAAAAGTAAAAAAAAAAAATCAAAGAAACAAAAAAAATCAACAACAACAACAACCACCAAAAAAACCTACTTTCTAGGCCAATTTAGCACATCAAATTATTGTTACCTCCTGAAAATTCAGGCCTGGATTCCTAAATACTCAGGGGAAACACAGGATTTTTTAAACATTGTGAATGAAGCCTGGCAAAAAGTTGTTCTCTCAACAGCAAGGCAGCTAGTCCTATGCCTGTCACCATTTGTGACTCTCATCATTACAGCACATCTTGTAACAGAAGCATCTTTCAGAGCTTTAGGGAATAGGGTTTTTTTTGTTGTTTAAAGCCTGCAAAAAATTCTGAGAAAACAGAAGAGGAAAGATAGAAAGAGGCTGAGTACCAGACAAAATGGAGCAAGTTAAGCCACCACAACCAACAAGCTGGCCTGATGGAAAGCACAGTCCCATGCTACAGGACAGCCTCGGGATTAGAAATCATGCCTGAAAATGTTTAACTAAGGCATTTGTCCGACAGCCAAAGCAAACAAGAAGAGGCACAGGGAGGTGTTTTGAGGCTTTAAAATACTATTTGCAAGATTGGAGATCAGAGGCTCAACAAGGTAAAGCTGCTGGTGCCCATTAAATTTTGCAAAGTAACAAATCTGTGAAAGGGATTCACTCATGATCTCACACAACAAGGAACTGATGTTTTCAGGGAGAGCTCTGCACCCTTGGACTGCCTTTCTCAGCTACCCAAAGAGCAATGCTCCTCTCCTGTCACTTGACCTCTCAGCCTCCCATTCTGGAAAGCCAAGACATGCTGTTCTCCTGCAGGGCAGGAGCAGATGTCACTGGCTTCCTATCCCCACTGACAAGTGGGCCTTGGGCTGAGCTCTCAAGCACTGCTGGGATCAGTCCTGACCTGCATATGCATGTCAAAGGGTACCAGCAACCCTGCTTCTTGCCAAAGACTTGATTTGAACACATCATAAAACACTAAAACTACAGCCCAGGAGGCATTTGAAACATCCACAGTACACTCTCAGCACTCTGTTTTTCTGAACATGTGTAAAAAAATCCCATTACTTTACCTCTCCAGAAAGAAAATCCACTTCTTCCACACTTTTCTCTGCCCTGTGGTGGTGGTAATTGCTGCTGTTACTGAGATGTACGAGATTATGCAACTGTCTAGCATTTTGATTTAATCAACATGGGGAAAAAACCTGCTCCAAATTCTATTAATAACTACCAGCCAGTTCTCTCCTTCTCTCCCTCCCTAAATTCCCATGGAAGGAGGATCACAGACAGATCCCTGCAAGCACAAACTATCAGCCTGACTGGATCAATAACATCCATGGTGCCAGGAATCTGCAGTGAATTCTGGGTAATTAATCTGCCAGGGAAAGACAACCTTAATTAAGAACAGCCAAGCTGTTCTTTTCCCAAACCTTGTGCTTAATAAAATCACACTATTGGTTTGGCTGAGAATTTTGGTCTAAATTTTAATGGGTTTTTTTTATTCCTAACAAATGTTTTGAAAGCAACAGTGCAAGCAGCAGGAAAGTCTTCACACAACAGTCAGAGCTACAAATTCTTTGCCTTCTTGATGCCACATTAAAGGTGGATGATCTCTTTATTTAAGATGCCTCAGTGCTGGAGAGAAGCACTGGCCTCAGCTGGGATGGGCACTGCTGTGGAGAGGTTGCCTCCATCCATAAGGGGCCACAGTTGAGATAAAGCTGTGACCTCCCCTCCACTTCTTAGGAAGAGCATCCAGAACAGAAGTTTCCTCAGTTGGCCAAAGGCTCTGCTTTTTCACAACCCTACAGGCAATCTGGGAAATACCATTTCAGCTCTATCAGGCTGCAAGCAGGCATTTGGATATGGGCAGTTGTGCAGGTCACTCCAAGGTTCCTGAAGCAGCTGCTGCCACAAGATAGTCAGAAATCCTCCCAGGCATCACATGATGATTTAGGAGGAGTACTGGTTATGTTTCAGATACACAGAATTTAAGTTCTTTGTTTTTTTGCTTTTGATTCTACCTTAAACTCTTCATTTCATGCATGATAAGTGTATCTATAGCAACACTTATTCCAGCGTGCTCAGGACCTTTTTCTGGTGCCAATGTCAATTGGTACATACTCTGCCAAATCCAAACTCTTATTCCTCAGGGCAAAAAAGGCCAAGTGGTGGCCACATCCAAACTGTCCATTGATCCTGACCTGTGTCAACTCCTGAATTTTGTTGGGTACCCTTATGCTGAGAGCTTGGCCCAAAAGCAGGTCAAAATCTGTGTTAACAACTTACCAAGATGAGCCTGGAAGTGTTTCCTGGGCATCTATTCATGTCTCAAATATTCAGAAAGACCCAAGAAAATCCATCCAAACTGGCACTCTATCCCAGCAAGCACTTGGTCAGCTGCAAACAAAACCTGCCTGAAGCAATTTGCACAGCCAGTTTTGAGGGCCTAAAAAGGTGTGTTCCAGAGACTTTCAAAAGGATCTCTAATTTTACCAGCCCTGCTCATCTTTGCAGGTCAAACTCTACTCATCTGTCTGAAGCCAAGGGGGGCCTCCATATTTATTGGCAAAAATCAGCATTTTCCCTAATGGTATCCCGGACAGAAGGTAATTATGGTGAAGGCTGATGATTTAACTCCTGCTATGGGGACAGCATTATGACAGCTAGATTAAAGATATCCTTTATATACCATCACTGAGCAAGAGAACATGATAATGAATGAGTTAATTACACCAGCGTTTGAGGCTGATACTACCCATCTGCTACTTTGATTAATTAAAACTTTGATGGACAACAATGAGGCCCTTCTCAGGTCTGAAAGCAATTAATTGCCAAAGTCCTCAATAAATCTAACAGCATCATTGATGAACTGGCAGAAGAGTCCACTGTGAACAGCCCCAGAACAGAGACAGCAGAGCATATAATGGAGTTTGAAGCATCCCCAACATGATGCATTAATCTTTCAGTGTCGCTGGGAGCTGGGGCCCAGTAGCTTTAACTTCGTGTTTAATCACCTTTTCTTTCCTCTCAGCATCAGCAGGGACAGTCTCAGTAAAGGACATGAACTGCTGAGGAAATTAAGGGCTTTGGCCCTTTTGGTCCTTTGTCCAGGTTCTCCAAGCTGTAATAAATAGGTTGCATTTTTTTCTCTTGAGTGTCTGTTCTCCTTCAACTAGTTGTAACCAGTCCTGAAAAAGAGGGATTTTAGAAATGCAATGGGAAGCCAAACTCGTCTAATGCTTCCTGTGTTCAGCAATCAAATGACAACAATCAGCAGCAGTTGCTCAGCAAGTGGTGGCAAACTGGGCACCTCTGGGCAGGTCAAGGAAAGACTCTGAGAAACCAGACAGAAACCATGTGTCCTGATTCCATCAGAGCAAAGACAGGGCATGACAGAACCATCAGCTATCCTGAGATGGAAGAGACCCACAAGGATCATTGAGTCCAACAGGATGAAGCTAATCAAGGCAATTTCTATTGTGAGAAATCCTAGACTCCAGAACTGCTTTCCAAAGGGAAAAGAGGAAAGCCTTAGTGCACAACCATTTAAACCCAAAAAATGTTCTCAGTGTACTGCAGAAAAAATGCCCACAGCCAGGGGAGAGGAATTAGTGCTTTTCACTTTTTGCCTCCTGTCTGCACAGAAGTTTTACAAAGCACAACTACAATACAATGGGATTTTGAGGGAACACCACAGAAGTCCAATTTCTTGTGCAACAAACAGAGGTAAAGGGTACCAGATCATCTTGAAAGCCAATGCAGCTCACACATGTGGTTTGGAGACCTTGCAAAAGGTGCTGCTTTTTCAGAGAGAGAGGGAGAAAAAGCCTTTCCTTCCATTTTTATCCTACTTACGCAATGTTACACAGTTCTTGCATTTCACCTCAAACAGTAACAATTGAAGAAATAAAGCTTCTTCATGCTACAGATCCAAGGCAATGATTAATAACAATTATCAGCAGTGATTAGTTAATATGGCCATAATGCAACAATCCCACTGCCTGCCAGTGAATTGGAGGCATCAGTGCATTGGATCATGCCAGCTGCTCTCATTAAACACTGCCTCACTCCTGAGGACAAGAGGACAGTCCTCTGCAGCTCAGCTCAGCACGATGCAGCTGCAGCTTCCCATAGCTTCTCAGGCTGGAATGAAAGAGCAAGAAACAGACAAGAAACAGCAAGTTTAGACATGCTGAAGGAAATACAGAAACCACTGCTTTATGATCATAGAATGGTTTGAGTTGGAAGGGACCTTAAAGATCCTCTCATTTCAATTTCCTTGCCTTCCAAGCCCCATCCAACCTGGCTTTGGACATTTTCAGGGATGGGGCATCCACAACAGGCAACCTATTCCAGTGACTTGCCACCCCCACATTAGGGAGAGGGTGATCATAGCCAGGATGCATGGCTCTTATTGCTGGGTCTTTAGTTCAGTAATTGAAAAGGAGCCACGTATCAAGGGGTAAGACATAATCCAGTTAGCAGAGGACAACAAAACAGTTTTACTCACGGGGTTCTTGTTTCAAATTACAGTACCTAGTCATTACAGTGTTTCAAAAAGCAAAGTAACTTCTAACATACAAGTAAACTAACAATGGGCCCCTTTTCCAATTACAGAAAAAGAGGAAAACAGTCAAGGAAAGAAATAGAGCTGAAATGGGGTAGATACTTTTCAACAGATGCTGTGGCCATTTGCAAATAGTAATAACTTACCTCCATCTGAGCAAAGGAGGGCGAGAGACAGATGCCATGTACATACCGATATTTCTCAGGAGAAGAATAGAAGAGAAATTAGAACAGACCAGATATTCAAGGATTAAAATCTTGGAAGACTAACCAAAACACACAAGGAGCTGTTATTGCTCAGGTGAGCTCCAGCTGCCTCAAGGTACATCTGTATCATGCAGAACAGAAGCATGCAGAAGTGCCCTAGGCATCTCACAAAAGTCAGCTAGGTCAGAATTCTGCAAGTATCTCCTCAGAACACTGTGCTCCCCTGAGCCCAAAGGGCAAGAGGAGGTTAATCTTCCACCAGTGCATTTTAAGGCATCTTCAGGAAGCAGATAATGTGGCATGTCTCTGCAGATCAGCTGACGTGACAGATAGGTACAGACATGTGCATCCACTGTGGACTGAATCCATTACTCAACCTAAGATTTGGGTCAGATTTTCTGACTCCACCTGCAGCTCAACTAAAGACCATTCCAAAAACCAGAGAGCAAGGATGTGGTAGGGATTGGGGGTTTTCACATCTTTTTGCTTTCTAACCCCTCCAAGTATTACATATTTAACTCATCCAATTATCCAAGAGCCCTTCCCTTGTTGTCCAGCCCCAAAAGATTGCACATTCAGGAAAAGTATGAGAAACCATGATCCAAGGACAAGGATTTTTTTTCTTCGTCCCAGTTTTAGGTTTAAGCTCATTTCACATATCAACTTTTAATGTTAAAATTTTAGTTCCCTCCAAAAAATCATGTTAGAAGAAACACTTTTTATAAGAACATTAAAACCTTACTGCACACTGCGAAGAAAACCATCATTCCAGGCTCCCTGCAGTATTTGGCCATTACAAGGTAAGATGGGGATGTGGGTATAACATTAGCTTCACATTTCTTTCTTACCACTGTCAATTTGAGGTAAGCCCCAGTGTTATTTTTACCCACTGCATAGACCAGGTACTACAGAAGAACTTGGTGTAACCTGCCACACTGCAAAACAAGTGTCATATTGAATTAGTGATTCTCTACTACACTTCTGTCCTGTTCTTCCACAAGCAGGCATGTAGTAGAAGAGTAATAAAAAAAAATTTAAAATCACTCTAATTCCTGTTTTCTAAATCAGTTAATACCTCCAGTTACATAGCATTATTTTCATGGACAGTCAAGAGAAGTACTAATTAGCCTGGCACAATGGACAATTGCATTCTCAGTTCTCAATGTCAGGAGAATATTTCATTTGTACCTTTAGAAGCTATGTGAGAAGGAAAAGGGGAAAACAAAACCAGCTCTTCTCTGATGTAGTACAGTTCTTGACTAACCAGTCACTGCAATGTAGCTGCCTTATTTTTGTCATAGACCCATCTGAATATGCAGAGGGACTTATTTTATTCACAAGAATATACAAAATAAACATCTCTCTGATGAAGTCAATGAAACTGTACTGGTATGCAAACCACCAAAAATAAAATCAACAGTGACTCCAAAAGCTCCAGTGGCACAGACTCTGCTCCAAGCCATCTCTTTTGCAGAGTAGGTGGAGCAGTATCATACAAGCAGGTTGAAACTTTTGTTTTAGGATCACAATTTTAAGTTGACATCTCTGCAGCCTGTACCAGCTTTGGGTCTTGAAAGTGTATATGGGTGATGCTCTTTCCTTCCACATGCCAATATATAGATCAATATGAACCTCTTTATTCATTTAATTATAGCTGCAGGGGGGCTCTTTGCAGCTCAGGTTCATTTGTCTCCCTGTGATGTTAATACAATCAGGCACAAGAATCACTTCATTAAAAGATCATCTATGCTTGATCTTATTTGAGCTATAAAAATCATTCCTTTGTCATGCAAACTGTAGGGTCTAAATTGCCAAGCTAAATGACTCACTGCAACACAGGGAGCAGAGTTCAGCTCCAAAGAGCAGCTGCAACTGAGTAAACACAGCAGTTCCACCATGATTCAGATGGAGGATCTATCCACTGCACACATAAAGGGCCTCTCTGCAATCAGGTACAGAGAGGAAATGAGGAGTACATTGAATGTAAGGTGCAGAGTATCTGTGGCAGAACCCAGAGCAGAGCCAAGCTGTCCTTTACTGGAAAATGATGTCCTATTTAGTCCACCTCCCTACTACATATCCCTCCAGAAATGCAAAATAGAGGGTTTGTTTGTTTATAGTGTGGTCAGACACTGTCCTCAGAGTAAAGGGCCTCTTTTCTAAGCAGCTGGTGGCCCAGAGGGGATGAGACCTGCAAAGGAGGTTGAGTGTCCCAGAAATGCAGCTTTAGGTTGGTACTTCACAGTCACCTTCTAGAAGCAGCTTCCAGCTGGTCATCCTATGAATATACCCTTATAAAAGAGTACATCTTCAGTGATACTGACACAGACTAGCAATTAACAGTCAAGAGAAATCAGGTAGAGGAAAGATTTCAATTTTAAACTCTGTTATTGCTAGAAGATGCTTTAGCCTCTTGAGTAGAACAGACAATAAGGGGGTAAGGGAAGAGCACAACAGCCCACTTCCACTGGATTTTTTTCAGATCTAACCTATTTTTGCAGACATCATCTGAGGACATCTACCCTCGAGGCCCGTGGGTAAAGAAGAGTTTCTTTGTTAATTTTGCAAGGAAATCAAATGCAGCCTTGGGACACTGTAACATGCACACAGAATATGCAGGGCAGAGCACAACCTTTGCCACTGCCTGTGCCCCAGCCCAAAATGGGCATCTTCAAAATCCTCCACAGGAATTATCTCGCCCTGCCTACATCTAAATTTCTACCAATACTGACCTATCTGTGTGCATATTGCCTCTCTATATTATAAGCCACTCAGCTGAAAAATAGGAGCAATACTTGTTCTTTTGAAAACCTCAGGATGAAAGTAAGCTGTTACAGCATTCTCTGTGCCACAAAGTTATTAATAAACACACAAAGTCCTGAAATCTTTTTAGCAGATTCTCACTGGAAAAAAAAACTCTACAACCTGTACATGCTATAAATTCAGCAGCAGCAGCAGGGAAACCTGAATTTTTGGTTCATTACTCATAGAAGTTTCTGGACATGAATTAAATACATATGCTTAACATCGTAACTGCTCATATAGCAGCACCATAATGTGAGTTTTTCTCACCTTATAATCCAAAATGATTTTCAGGAACTAGTGATCACAAGTCAGGGAGAGATAATTAAAGGTCACCAGGTTGACACTGACACTGGCCTCAGAGAGCAGAGATTAGTTGTACAGCAAGATGAAAAGCTATACTGGAGCAGCCTAGCACAAGAAATTGGCAACAGGTCTACCATGCAGCATTGGAGAAAGTTATGTCCCCAAAGAATGGTACTTTGGAGCCTCATTGGTACCCTTCTGGTGACTTTTGAAAAGCCATTATGACAGAAGGATTTGAGGGGTGTCATTCCAGTCCCCAAGAGTCAGAACTGGATGGCAATTTCCTTCAATTAATGGTTTTGATTGCCAAACCTGTAAGGGCAGCACACATTGCTGATGTTATCTGAAGGTAAGAGCTGTAAATGAAGCACAGCTGCAAAACAGGCTGGAGGGAGAATCATATGCCTTGGCTTCTGCAGCTTAGCAGAACTGTTTCTTCAGCTGGTCTCCAACTTCAAACTGTATATGCTTTTTGAGTTGTCTTTCCCTTCTCTTCCTCTCTTAGTTGCCTCAATGCCTTTAATTCATGCAGAGAAAAATTCATGCTCCACAGACATGCCTGGCTTGTTGGGTACCAAAAAAAAACCCCAAAAGAATCTAGAGGAAGCGCATTCACAGCAGTTGTGCAAGCTTCCCTGCACCCTGCCACCAGAGCATTTAGAACCTGATCAACCAGCCTGCCAGTCCTAGGTGTACCTGGGGATTTTGCCTCAATATCATCCTTGCAGTCAAAGCTACCAAGAGGAAAATTGTAGTGCAATGAAGACATCAACTTCTGCCCCACTGGCTGGTTCCATGCTGTCTCTGAGAGTACACAGGAAATCCTCAGAGACTTTAGGAAACTTTTGTACGACAAAGTCTATAGCCAAGGGTACATTACCTACAGGTGCATTTGATCTTCTAGGAATTGGAAAGTGGGGTTGATTGTTTCTTTAAAGAAACACTGCAGAGGGGCTGGACTAGATGACTTTTCAAGGCCCCTTCCTATGCCACAGTTGAGACGGCCACATACACAGGGTGTCACCATGCAGTATCAGAAGGCTCCAATCCATACACAATACCACCTTACCTCATCAGAAGGCTGCAAGGATCTGCCCTTCTTGTTCTTTAGCCCAACCTTTTACACTCTCACGTTCATGCACTGCACCTGTGTGCCCTCTGCTCCCTTTGGTGGTTGGTCAGTGCTCCTGGGCACTCCCTGGCTCATTGCTGTCAGTGCTGCTCACCTGCTGCTCACAGCTCTGCCCACTGGGGATGAGGCTCAGCCACAGCTCCATTCCCAGTGACGACAAACTCTGTCCCTACCACACCTTCCAACTCAAACTACTCTATGACTTAAAGTCTAACAAAATATAGAATTACATCCCAATAATTCCTGCTACTGAGTGAATGATAGAATTTTCTTTAGTTTTGCTCATCCCATAGGATGAGTTTCTGTACCAGCCACAAATTGTTTGCAGCATGGCCCAGAGTAATTTTTCAAGACCGGATACTGGCAACCTAAAGACCAGATTCCATCACAAGGAAATTCCTGCACAAAAACTTCAGCAGTTAAACTTCAGAGAAGGATATTATTTTGCTTTGGAAAACATGTTTTCTTTATGTAGTTGTGACTTGGTGTTTCAATTCTCTCTACTCCACAGTAAATCTCTGAAACTGCCCACAGCTCTTCTGTGAAGAACAGAATAATCTTCCATTGAGGAGTACACTGCTGTCTAGAAGGTGAAGCTGGTCCTGCCTTCCAGCACACATTCAATCTGTAACATATATCAATAATGTAGTTCCCTTGATTTCCAGTGGTCCCCTTGGGTATGTGTCATTCTTGTATTTTAAGTTACAGTGACCTGTGGGTAGCAAAAGGTCATTCTTGCATGTTTTTCTCTCATCATGTTTGTTCCTTTTCACATGTCCTTTGTCTCATCACAGTTCTTACTTCTGAATCATCATCAGCTTTAGGTTAACAGGGATTGTACACAATCTCATGTGTAAACCTCGAGCTGTGAGTCATTCAAATGCTAAAGCCTATATTGCTCCCATTTCCTGAGGACTGCAGAGAAATCTCTTGCAGACAAGCTACAACACAATTACATCTTGTCTTGCTGGACTAACCCTATTCCTTCTACATTGATTTTGTCACTGCTGCCCAAAGGGAACTTCACGACCATTTGCATTTTTAAATAGGTCAGTGTGTGTGTGTCTGGGAGAACTGTAAGTAAATGCTCATTATGTAAAACAGATCATTCTTTCTGCAATGTGAAAAGAAATATAGAAAGGCTGTTCTTTCCAATAATAAGCTTTGAAACCTCATCTGTTTCTTCTCCTTGCCTTTCAAAGTTATTAAGTGGAATAACTGCTTCTCCATTTCTCCACAATACCTCAGTCTTTGTCTGTTTAATGCCTGCCTCTCATATATTCCTGGTGCCTGTGGGACACTTAATGGAACTCCCACTGTTCCATTTCTCCTCAAGACTAATGATCATGTTCTCCTCATACCCAGGGAACATCACAATAACTCACTGCTTTTTTTTTTTTTTCTTCATTTATTCCCACCCCCCCAAATCTTCTGTCAGAAAACTTTTGCACTGACATACCTTCCATATATGAAGTCTTGTCCAACCAAAGTCCATCAAAAATCTTTCATCTGCCTTCCCTGGGAGGTATCATAAGTAAACAACTTTCCCCAATTACAGAGGGAGAATAATCAACAGGCAGAGATATTTTTGGTCAGAGCATGGTGCTAACAACACCAAGGTTGTGAGTTCAATGCCTGTATGGGTCACTCACTTAGAAGTTGGACTTGATAACCCTTGTTGTCCCTTCCAACTCAGGATATTCTGAAACTGTGAATAAATGGTCCCTAATGAGCATTCAACAGAACTAGGAATAAAACCCTACTGTTGCTCTCCTCAACTAGTGAACCATATTAGCTCTCTAACACTCTTGGAAAATAAAACAATGAGAAAATTTTAATGCAGCTATGGAGGACACAGCCTGTTTCTCTTACTGTTTAATTTACAGCATGATTTAGATGGAATCATTGAGGATTCACCTGTTATAGAATTCACCTCTTCTGGAGTACCTCCTTTATCTTTCAAGAAACCTGACCACCAGATATCACAGAGTTTTGAGCCACCTCTTGTGACAAAGCCACAGACCCCTTATAAACAACATGCAGCAAGCCCACCCAGCTATGTGTATTGTCCCACATATATACATATATATGTGTAACTGCAGGTGCTCCCAAGTTTTCCTTGTTTGTTAGCCAGCAAAAGTATTAAAGACAGAAACCTTCTTTATCTCTGCCTCTTCAAGGCATTTCTGCATTAAGTGCATTATCCAAAGATAATGTTACTGTTGCTACTAATCAATGGCTTAATAGCTACAAAACACACTGATAGTCCTGGTACTTTGAGGGATAGCATACAAAACAAAAGCAAGTTCATTAAACATATCCAATTTCCCTATCACCAAACCAACTTTCCTTTCCAAAATCTTTATTCCTCTTACTCAGGGAGAAAAAGGATATACTTTCTGGCTGATGCTATCTTTGATGAATTCCCCCCACAAAATGAAGTGAATCAGCAAGTTAAGCTGCTAGAAGATCAGATGCTAGTTAAAGGGAGGAATTCAGATGATATGCAAATCTGTACAGTACCCAGCACAGTTCTGTGAAAGGTGGATTACTATCACTTATGCCATGCTCTTCTTGGAGAGCATTTAGCTTCTAAAGCTGTGTTCGACTGAAATGTAGAGATCCTACAGGTGGCAACTACTGAAAGTTCCAAGGAGGAATCTACATCACAATCTCTAGACAAAAATCATATGATTTCTCAACTCACCTTGCTAAGCCATTTCTTATCCTTTGCAGGCAGAGAAATGACACCTTCTCAACATTCAGGACAACTGTGGACTAGGAGTTCAAATTCCCACAGGACTCACACAGCATTAAGGCATCACAGGAAAATGCTCTTGGCTGGCTCTCACCCATTCAGATCAGGGCCTTCAATGCTGGCCTGCTAGGGACCAAAGGAAAAAAATTCTCTCCACCCCACTCCCTCCTTTTTCAGTAAGTAAAGGGTCCCTAAGCATTCTGATACAGCTCCTGTAACTCTTGTGAAAAGTCATCAGAGGGGCCATTTCTTCACACTGCAGATGTACTCACTCCATGGGGAGAGAACATTTGTCATTTGACTACTTGCATTAGCAGGCTGGAGAAGGCATTCTTATACATCCCAGTCATATAAAACTCCAGCAATCAGGTACTAACAGCTATTTTACCTTTCTTTTCCTAGCATTATGTCTGATCCACATGCTTCAGGCAAAAATATCTGCACAACAGTTGGTCTCCTCAGGGGCTTGTGCTCCCCTTATGCATCGTCTCAGACAGCAGACAGAAATCGTTTCTAGTTTTACCCTACATTGGAGGTATTTCTGTTTTCTGATAATATCTTGAAAGCTGCAAGATTCACTCCCTTCTGGAGTAAAAGAAAATGACAGTTATTACTGCCTATTATTGTACACTAAAATAGGAAAAAAGGATGAGACAGACCTGGAACTCAATACAACCATGAAGAAAAACAATCCTTTGGTTTGATATATTTAAAGCAACAGAGAATGTATTTCCATGGTCAACCTACTAATTCCATTAGAGTCCTCAAACTTTCACAGCAGTCCATAAAGCTGACTTGGTGCATAGGGAGGGGTCCTAAGAATTAACACACCAATAAATATATATGTGACCAAATCTGAGTACTTTTTAGTGCTGCAGAATAACTCATTATTTGGTAGCAGCAAAAAGTACTGTAAGTATTTCAGGTTACTGGCAAAAGAGGTACTTTGATGGTCAACTGTTGAGACTTGTACTGGGAAAGCATCAGAAGGAACAGAATTTTACTATATCTTAGTCATGCTGTCTTCACAAAGTTTATTGGGAAGAAGCAGATTAATTTCTATCCAGCTTAAGTCACTAAAGTACAGTATGTGCAGAGTCAGATGGGCAGAGTCTATTTTAAGGCACTCATCTCACACATGCACTAAAGCTATGCCTGGTCTGTAAAAACAAAATTGAGAGGTTTTCTAGTTCCTGTTTAGTTCTTTTATTTTCATAAAAGCAAGCACTATTCCAGAACACTAGAAGAGGAAAGGTGGACATAATCTTTCCACTTACCAAAACTTGCTGCATGGAAAAATATGATCAAACTTTAAGCTAAGCTTTGTTCAAATATTTTCCAATTAATTTTCTTGTAAAGAGTATCTCTATGCCAATTTTTTATGTGGAGTTCAATGTGGGTTTTGATCCTTTGGGAAGAGAGGCTAAAAATCACAGCCTTGCCTTTTTTAATATATCTATTTCAGACCTTCATATCAGAATATGACAGAATTACAGAAGAAAACTTCACCTATTCTGGTTACCTTTATTTTCTTTAATATGTGATAATCTATTCCTCTAAAATTTTCAGGTTCAGTAGTCAAAAGAAGAGTCCAAACTGGTACAGAACTTCTTCTAGAGCTGCCCTCAAAACAGTGCAGAGAAATCTGTACACAAACTCCACCCCCTAGAAAGGCAAGTCACCTCTTGCATAAGTCAGTGCTGCCTTACTTTACCAGCACCTTGAAGTGGTGAGGGTTTGTTGAAAGAACTGTTTTATTTATGTGGTAATTCTTCAAAGAATGAAGAAACAAAAGCCTGGGTGGGCCTCCAGTCCCCTGCTAGTACTGTGAATATTTTGAGTTTTTAAAAAAATCTTTGTAACCCACATCTCAAAAGAGACACAAGAAAACTTGGGAGATTTCCTGCATCTGACATTGATTCACAAGTGCTCCCAGCACTGAGCTCCAATACTGTAATGGTACCAAAAGAAGAATGAAGATGGAAGGGGAAAGGAAGCAAAGCTGAAAATTTAGTGGAAATGAGTTATTCACTGTCACAAAGCAACAGCTAAATTTAAAGTGCTCATTTCACACTGACAGCGGTGAGGCTGAACAAATCCAAACCCACCCTTACAAGCACAGCAGCAACATCTACCACTGTATTTGCCAGCTTAGCAAAATGCAAGTCAGAACTCTCCTTTCCAGATTATCCCCAACCCTACTGAGATCACAAGGGAATTCCTTGCCTCATATGCAAATGCAGACTATAAAAATGGCCTGTGTCTATAGAATTCACAATTCAGATGACTAATTTTCCTTCCCTTGTTTTCTAATTCCAAAAATCCTGCTCCAACATCAAACAGACAATTCTGTCAAAACCCAGACACAGAAAAGTTAGCAAGATGTAAATCTACCCTGGCAACTAAGAGACCACAGTGCAGCAGAACAGGTCTCTGTTTTGATGGTATGTGTAACACTTCTGTGTCACATTCTAAGGACAGATGAAGCTGTGCTTTCAAAATTCTCCAAACATACTAATATTATACTGTTGACCTGACATTAATTTCAACCTGATTAGGATCACACAAATCACAAGTCTTCAACTATGTAACATTCTAGAAGTTATTTTTTATTACTGTGGCATGTTGACAACTGTCCAAGAGAACAAATTTGGTTTCTGAGTACAAAAGGAATGAGACCAAACTTGAGAACTGCATAACAGGTAGCAGAGCCCACTACAGTGACAGAGCAAAATGCTTTGTGCAGTACTGATATAGCCTAGAAACTTAACAGATTCACAGTGTATTGTAACCAGAAGAGCTGTACTCTTCCTCTATGACTCCCAAACCCAGTACTTTGTCATTTTCTGTGGAGTACTCTCAGTTCCATGCTATGGTCCTAGATCCCTCACATATTACTTACCCTTTCTGGTATAATACTTTTGGATATTCTCCACCTCCCAAAGTCCACACTGCAAAATATTTTTTTTAGTCCACACCCCTGGTCTAATTAAGGAAGAGAAGTCTTCACAGTCCTCTTTTTTTGTAGATGTTCTGATAATTTCTCTGCCTATAAAGTACATCACAAGGGATGTGCTCCTGTTTGCAGGAAAACAAATGCACTGCATGTTTCCTTTATAGCTGCTTTTGAAGTGAACACCTAACTGCTGTAGTGCTTCTGAGGACTGGTCAGTGTGGCAACTGAAAATGAGAATTCTCAGTGTAAACAGTGAGTCATACTACTAAACAGCAAGTCAGATTTTGTAATTGAAAATGTGAACTTGAACTAAATGCGAGATCTCTTTCAGTCATTGAATGAGAACTTGAAAGCTGGTCCTTTGCCAAAGAACAAATGTAACATCAGGCTGCTGATGTGACAGACCCTCACTAAGATCAGAAGCTTCTGAAGACTGACCTCAGAAGCCTGGGCAGAATGAAACATGATTTTTTTGCCTTCCAAGAATTCACTTTTGAGTGAATTTATTTTGAGTCATATATTTTCATTCCTCTTCTCAGTACTAGCAACTCAATCACCACACTGAGCCTACCTGTACATATTGTGCTGTACAGGTAGCAATTGCTATGCAGCAATTCTCCCTGAACTAAATGTATATTCCTAGATAGAAGCAATACACTCTAGAAATGTGGTCAACTAAATCAAAAGAAACAAAGTAACTCCATATTCCGCTCACCAGGTTCTATATTTTGTGTGGTCTTGACCCAAGATGTGATCATCTCTATAATATAGTAAAAACTACTTTACTGGGGTGTTGCAAAGTTTAGAGTTCATAAAGAATAGAATAAGTACACTCTGCTTCTGTGAAGGGATTTTGATATTCAGTGTTTGCATTGTAGGCCCAGAAAAGGGGCTTTTGATAGTTTCCTTTAGGCACTGCATAAGTAGTCACCTGATTTCAGCAAACATGGCTCTGAAGACAAAACCCAACCTTTAAAATATTTTTATTAAAAAAAAAAAAAAGTGTAAAGTAAAAGAATCCTAGCCAGTATACTCCATATATTGGCCTTTAAAACACTGATCAAATAATCCTTATTTACAGTTGAGGAAAAAATCTTCCGGTGATACAAAAGCTATAAAGGTCTGCAAAAATCACTTGCTCCCTGCCATCTGCATCTGAGAAATGCTTTCAACTCAGGATAGGATGTAAGACAGGAGAGAGTAGGTTGCTGTGTAAGGAAGTAGGGGCAAAAAGCAATTGCTATTTCCCACACAGGAGCTGTTGGCCAGTATAAATTGCAAATATTCCATAACATTTTGCAACTACAGATCACGATTTTTCTTTTTTTTTATGATCTTAATACCATTTTGCACAGTATATTTATATTTTTATAACAATGAAACAACAGCTTTTAAAGGAATGAATCTGGTTAGAACAGACAAGCATGTGTGAAGGTGTCATTACTGTCTCTTCAGCTCTGTAATCAGACTCTCTTTCTAAGCAGTATTTGACTAGTTTGGATTGCTCTGTGCAGACATTACTCCATCCTGGTTACCAGTATTAACTATTATCACATATCTATCACAGCTGTCAGTGTACAGCTTTGAGGGATTCTTCTGCTCTGGGTTAGCAGCTCTCAGCAGTGTATGGAATGGACACAGAACTGAGTCATTCTCCTTTTAGTACCAAGAGCATCTACAGTAACCCTATTAGTTAGATGTCTAAAAAAATCAAAAATCCCAGCACATGAAACATGAAAATGTGTAACAGAAAGGGACAGAGACCTTGGGCTGCTGCTGAGCTGACAAGAGGGAGAATCTGTAGTACAGAGATGACCATAATTACTGATCTGGGGTCAGTGTGGCAAAATCAGCACATCTGGTGCAAAATCAGCACACCCTGCTGTGTGCTTTAGTTTCTGCTGTGTATTTCAAACTACTAACGTGTAAGTCCCTGGCCTAGAATTTTCTCCCACAAGCTTCTGTGGTGGTTTTCATGGTGCTTTGTTGGGATTTCTTGCTCTCTCTTGTTTTCTGTTTATTTGAGTTGGTTGGTTCATTTTTTTTAAAACATGAATATAAGAGACTTCTCTCCCCTTCCGTAACAATAAACCTATAGGGTTACTTCCACTAAATATTCAGTATTACTTGGTAACCTTGCTGTGATATTTCTGTCTTCCTTCCCAGGCAATGCAACAAGAGTTTCAGGCATCAGAGCAGATTCTCATTAAATTTAGTAGTGTTCAGCTAAAACAAAGGACAAGCTAAATTCAGTTCTAAAGACAAGAAAGAAAAAAAAGACGCCTTAAAGGTATCATTACTTCCCAAATACTTCAGACAATTTCAATCTTCTGTTTTAGTTTTGAAAGTCAGATCACATTTATACCAGCTGGAAACGATTCTGGGATTTCTGTTCTCATTTGAGAAAATAAAGATGGATGCATTGTCTTCTCATTAACATCTTTTTTTGTGTCCCATTTCACAGAGATAGCTCTTCCAAACTTTGCTTCTATAGTCACCATATATCACTGGTCACATCATGTCCAGCTACAAACAGAAGAAACAGATTTGAAAGAAGCAGCATTGAAGTTATTTCTTACATGTGTTCAGTGCTGAGAAAACCAAGCAACTTTGGAAATCCTTATCATGTAGCATAAATAGATTGCACAGAATTCAGTACTAATCTTCTATAAAGTCCAAAAACAATCCTAAAAATCTCATCTTCACATAATCATCCATGCAATTTATACATTTTTAAAAGTACAGTCCAAATGTAGCAATCTGTCTGTTATCAAAGCTTCTTTAAAACCATCTACACCATCAACTTAAGCCTTGGAGACAGATTTGTAATGAGTCAGCCTGTAAAAGATGGCTAAAATATTTATTAAAAAACCTGGTATCCTTGAATTTCAGCAAGCCTATATAGAGAAGTTTAATTAAAAAAATCAAAACATCTTTTTAAAAATGTTTTTGAGTTTTCAACCCACATAACTAGCTGTTCAAGATCTACAAACCTTTTAAAATGCTATTATAGTAAATTATACCAATCCACTGTTAAATGAATGGCTCACTGGCCATTTTGAAGCATATTAGAAGCCACATTTCACCCCTGTAAATACCTATGTTACTATATCACATTATATTTGCCATCATGAAATTATACACCTGGCTAAGTTTTACAACAGCAAGTAAGTAATTTCATGTGGATCTTCTGATTCAATTCCTTTGGTGTTTTTCTAAGCCATACACTCTAATATCTACTGCTTTAAGAAGCATTGCACCTCTCTCATTGCACCTTGCACTTAGACCTTAATTCTAAAGTCACACCATATCTTTATGGTACTCACCAGATCATCAACATCACCACCTTCATCTGTAGGAGGCAGAGTTTCATTTTTCTGTTCTTTCGGAGCCAAGAACTAAAAAAAAAAAAAGGAAAAAAAAAAGGTATTTATGCAATACTGACAAAACTGAGAGCTTTTAATGTTAAATTAACAGAATGTCTCCTCTGTATATCAAAACAAAGCCACCTGAAATTAAAAACTGGGAAGGAAGTGTTTTCTGGTTTCCACCCTCCAAAACCATATTAAACTACAAAAAACTTTGTAAGATTTGCTTTTAAAGGGTTTTATGTGTCAAAAACCAGACATAAGGATATGGTTCTTGAGACAGCACATTGTGAGGCTGTACAACACCCTGTGATAAGGATGCTGCAAATATTATTCCCTAGACTAAAGGGGGGTAAGAAAGATGCATAGAAGAGAAATTATTTGAAGTCTACTATGTCCACAGAAACAACCTGAGTCACAAAAAGTTTTTGAGACATCAGTGGCTGCAGCCTGGGACTATACATTTTTCTCTACCCATCCTTTTTTGTCCACTGTCAGATGGGATTCTGGATTAGATGAAAATTTTATCCATTTCAGTTTGACCAGGTTTATGATCTTAAAAAATATTGTGTGTAGCTACAAAATGCTCAGGAATAACAAAATACCCCCAGTGATATGAGTACATACATGAGGGTGACCAATGGCTTCTTTGAGACATTTCCTACACAGAGAATTCTAGTTCTGTGTTGAATTTTTAAGCTTCCCCATTTAATTCAATTAGCATTCACCAAATGAACAAAGATATGAATTTAAAAAAAAACTCTCTTAACATGCAAGATGGTTAGAATGCCAGTCTCAAAAATGGAAAATTCATTATGCAAAATTACATTGCCGTAGCTGCTGATACAACTCACCATATGCCCTTCACTTAAAGCATGGCATTCATAAACAGAAGAGAAAGGTAAGTTGCTCAGATACTATAAAAACTGAAATCAAACATACAGACAATATCTGGAGTACAACCACCTCCAAATTATTTCACAGATTTTTCTCTTAGCCTAAAAAACCCAAAACATTAAATGGTAGGAAAAAAATGGCCATACTTAACTCTTACTTAAAAAAGCATCCAGTTGTCTACAAATCCTAGTTACTACCTTTTCACCAATATCCTTAATATAAAATCTTTCTTTTTATTATTATTATTAAAATGCACCAGAACAAGTACACAGAGCTAGAATCAACCCTGCCCCCCAAGAAAACATAGGTCTGAAGCTAACAAGGAAAAGCCACATCCCCAGACTTGGAGTCCTGTCATCCTTAAGTCAGAAACGACTTCACTATAACTCCAGACAATGAAAGAGAACCACTAAGTAGAAAATAGCCACATTAGACAGGCTATAAATACCTGCTTAGATAACTCTTTTGTGCTCCTAAAAGGGAGTTGCTATTCAGCTGGGGACTTCAACTGTATCAGCCAGAGAGGTTGTGCAAGAGGCCATGGGATCCCTATTAACACCACTAATATCTGAGACCATACATTTGTAGTGTGAAAAGCTTAAGCATTATTCTAAATAAATAAAATATTCTGATCCTTCTCTAGAATCCCAGTGACAGCTTTAGGCATGGGGTAAAACTCTGATTTTCCTGTTTCGTCCTCTAGGATGAAAAGCAAATACGTCATGTTTGGGTAACACCAAAGACAGAGGATACAGACAACCTCTGCCTCATTGTCTCAGTGACCAAAGGTCAGACCTTTCCTACATCCTAAGCAGCAACAGCCAAGAGAAATATAGAAATCTCACTCCACAGACAACATTCATGTTCTAACATGCTGAGTTTAACTTATCGTAGAGATTCTGTAGCTGAAAAGAAAAGGCAGGGAATGTGACAGAAGGAATTAGATTTGCAGGATGCTATACGTCTGTTTAGCTTTTTTGTTGGAAGAGTTCTTAATCTAGTAGTAATATAAAGCACATACTATGAAACTAAAAGCTAATGACATTTGTCAGCTCTAAAAGGCTTTTTGTGCCAGATCAAATTTCCTTTTTTCACATTTAATTAAGAGTCAATTGGTATTTCTGGAAGTAGCACATTTATCAAAATTTTTACAATCATCTTTCTCATGCTAAATTATGCAAAGGAAACTAAAAGCTAGAGAAATGTACAATGAAGATTTGCAGTAAATTGAAACCTGAAGTTTCCATCAAATGCTGAACATCCGAAGTTGGGTTTTTTCCCTGAAAACCTGTTTTACATTTATGCAAAAGCAAATTACATATAATAGCTGTGCTGAAATCCATTATCTTCCCCAAAGCAACCAGATAAAGCACTTGACATTGGTGCTCTTTTAACCTACCTTCCTCATGCTCTAAAAAGAGTATCTCCATTATTACAGGGTGGAAAAAAAAATTCTCAGTGATAGGAAAATATGCATGCATTACCTATGTCAAGCAAAAAGAAAAAGGAAAATTTTGACCTGTCTAATAA
The DNA here is from genome assembly GCA_003676055.1 of Chloebia gouldiae. Classification (NCBI taxonomy): domain Eukaryota; kingdom Metazoa; phylum Chordata; class Aves; order Passeriformes; family Passeridae; genus Chloebia; species Chloebia gouldiae. The sequence continues at coordinate 7,143,311 of QUSF01000012.1, forward strand.
GCAGCCTGGTAAGTCTTCCTTTTTCCTGCAGACAGCAACCCTATATAACCTGTAATCTTACAGACAAAACAGTCTTGAAACTACTAGCAGCTAGTAAACAGCATGTAAAAGAAAGGGCTTTTGTGTCACAAAGGACAACACTGACAGACAACCCCATGACCTATAGGCTTGCACATAACCTCTACAGAGGTGAAGAAAACTTGTATCTTACTCTGTAGGGAATTTTGAAAAAAACAAATATAACCCTTAAGTGAAGAGTATCGCTTTCAGAAAACAAATTAAGCACTTTTGCAATCTGCTGTAAACCTAGGAAAATGCTGTCTTTGTATTACACAGGAAAACTGTTCCAGGGTTTAATCGGACCAAAAAGGACTAGATTTTATACCAGCCCCACAAGATCAAGATAAAATATTCTATCCCTGCAGATCTTACTCCAAGAATACACAGTCTTGCAGTTTCTTAATGAAAAAGTCACACGACTTAACAGACAATGGGAATTAGGGTTCTGGGTTTGGATTTGGACAGTGTGTGGGGAGATGGTTATCTAGTGAATATCTGGAATTGCCAACTGCTTAGTTAGCAAAGAGATGCAATCCAATTAGTCTGGAAGTTAAAGTAACTGTCACATTAGAGAACTCTGCTGCAAAACTCATTTCATGCAATATCTCATATTCCTCCAATTTAATGGGAAATTATAGCTACTGTATGACCAAATGATCATTCATAAAATGACCTTCAGTCACAAAATAGTTTCCTATATTGCAATATATGATGATTGCAGGATGATGGTAAACAGAAATGTAAATTTGAGGTCAGCCTGTAAATGCCTTCTCCAGCTTAGCCTGGCAGATGTGAATCCAGTCCATACTCTATCATTTGTGCTGCATTCCTATGCAAGCACAGCATTATTTAGCCACCACAAGCTCACAGTGAAGACTCACTAAAGGTGAGCTGCAAGGTCTTTGTGGTTACTAGAGATTTCCTTAAGGAACAGTGGCTATTTCACACAGCATTAGCACATTTTTTGAGCATCAGTGGTAGTTTCAGACTAGAAAGTACAGTTCTCAAGAACAATATTGACTTAGGAAGTTTCCAATTCATAGCACTTGAAGTAGATAAAAAAGACTGATACTCTTTAAAACCACCACTGGGGGAAAAGTTGCTCTATACATTTATGTGTAATGATAAAAAGCTAGAAGGTCCTTCATGTCTAGAAAAATCAGCATACTCTGTCATTTGTATCCCGCACATGTGCTCAGCTTTCTGGACTCCTGGTTTGTTAGCTTTTCATTTTCATGACACTTCTGTGCCTTCTTCACCTAGAGGTAAATTGTTACAGAAGAAAAAAGCAGTTTCTAAAATACAACTTTCTTCTACTCATTAACTAAATCATAGAGAACCTACTTCTACCCACTTCTGGCTATTGCTTATGGAAGGCCTGAGAGTTGCAAAAATCAATGTGCCATCTTTTATAAAAGCTACTTCTCTGCAAAATGGTGATTTTAGACACAGTTTTACCTTCAGGGGAGTCTGTGATACAAGGACCTTTTTCCTAAACTAGCAGCCTGATACAAAAACATCCATCTTATCCTCTCCACGCAAACAATTTTTGACAGCAGCTCTGAATTCTGCTTCCTTCCAAAGAGAAGGCACCATTCTGCCTGTTACAGTTCAGTCCTTTGTAACTGGGACATCCTTCATTCATTACTGTAGTTACTAAAATGCAACATATCTGTAGAAACTATACCTGTAAATAGTCAAAAACTCCCATTTCCAAAAGGATCCAATATGGTCACCAATATACCCCCAGCATCACATATGATGTCCACCAATCCACAAGAGCTGCATGAAGTGAAAATATTGGTACTGCTGGATGTATGGTGAAAATTAGCCTCAACAACTTGAATTGCTGGAGTTCATAAAACCTTTAAAAAAAGTATCAGATTTCTGAACTGGTGCTACCAGTGAAAACATATTTCTTTCTGTGAAGTTCAAATAGTGATCTTACATATGTAAATAGCTCTCTGCTGTTCCACTACACTGAGTTGCTGAACTTCCTATTCTTTGTAGAGGATATTTTCAGTAATTTCAATACATGCTACTTTTAAAATACCAATTACAGTAAAACATTGTAGTACATGCTAAGGTATTTTTGCTCTGAAATGCAGAAGTTTCAATTGTGTGGCAAATGAACATTCTTATTTCTTCATATAGATCTTATTCAATCCCACAGCAAGGGCTCTATACATGAAAAAAAAATACCTTCTCAGCCTCTTCACCCGTCACCAAACTTCCTTCCGCTTCATCTTTAGTGATCAAAGAAATTCTTTCTAAAAAAAAAACCATCATAAAAATATCATTAGAAGGCTTCCCAAAAATTCACCTAATGTTAGAAGTGAAAAAAATGTTTCACATTCCAACTTCTGGATGTGTCATCACCAGCATAAAAGAGTATCACTCAAAGGAAAATGTGACCTGCATAAATGAGTAAACTATGATATAAAATATAATATAAAAATAAATTAATGAGCATATTCATAAGCTTGCGGAAGTATCCATTTAGGAAACTGCTAATATTGTGACAATCAAACTAATGAGACACTGAAATCATAGATCACAGATGAAATGCTGAAAAGCTATTAAAAATTACACTTTTAGTCATTCACAGCATGCTCTTAGGTCCTCAGCAAAAATTAACTCCTAGCATTCAGACACTTGGGCTGTGATTACCTAGTCTGGCTTACCAAAGTGCTGGTCCTGCCCCACTATGCTCCTTGGTTGTGCCAGCAGCACTACCCTGTGCAGTGATGTCCACCCCACCAAAAGAAAACTTAAAAAAAAATCTCCATTTATTTTGATCCCAAGTTTTTCCAGTCCAGTTTATTACTTAGCCATACAAATGCATGTGTCTGAATAAGCAGCTGTGGGTGTGAGAGCAAAGAACAGGAGATTCATAGAAATTTCAGCAGCAGTGTAAGTGTAGAATCACCTCCTTGTGCCCACAGAGCCACATGGCAGGGTTTCATGAAACAAAGATCTGCCTTTCTTCTGAGCCACTAACTCATTCACTTACATCCATCTTCTTTTGGTGATGGCAGTCACTCATGACAAGACCCAATGCACATCACACTTGGTAGAAAAGAGGGGATGGGTCATGTGGCAAGAATGAGAGAAAACAGAACTGCTCTTGTTAGCAGCAAGTAAAAAGCAATTTCAGCTGCCTACTGAGAGCAGCCAGATTATGCATTAAGCATCAAGATTTCATTTCACCATGTTCTCAAAGGAAGATAATCTATGCTGCATGAAAATATCATCTCTCCTTGTATTTCTTTGTTTGGTTGATTTTTCCTCAAAAACGTACTCTAGTTTGTCAAAAACTCTGAGTTATACTAACTAAAAATTATTCATGGCTTTGAAAGATCCAAGTTTGCTACTTTCAAAGTTTATTGGTTTCTTTTTCCAAATTTATACAGAAAAGATCCCCTACAGCACTACTGAATAAAATGTTCTTGTCAGTGTTGTCCTGTGCTGTTTTTTTCACATTTCTAAACAAATTCCCATCCTGTAATTCAAAGCTGGATGAAGTAGACATTACAGCATGTCTGGAGCTCATCACTTTGAATGGTACTACACAAAATCACATCACTGCATTTTATAGCATGCACCCTTCAGAGATACAGCTGGGCATTTAACAGATTTTCTTAGCATTGGTTCCAATTAAAAACAAGAGTATGATGTAAAAGATTTTTTTTAGTCCACTACGTTTTCTATTTATGAAAATGTTCCTTTATTTATCACTTGTGTAGTCTCTGAATGTCTTTTAGAATAGCACTGCCTTGTATCTCCCAGTTTAATCATAGGTAGTATCATATTACCACATAGTCTATCCTTCAGGTTGCTTAAATACAAAATGATCAGTGACACATTTCAACGCTATCTATGACTTTTTGGAAGCTCAGACGGCAAGAATCTTTTTATAGCTCTACTGCATGAGTTTTTTCCATTTATTCTGAAATTGTGTCTTCTTCTCCTTACCCCATAACATTTAATTTGTCTCTTCTTCCACAATTAATTTATCATTTCAACAAGACTTGGCAATGCATTACGAATAATACTGATATGAAACTATTAGTGCAGAAAAGGAAAGGAAGTTGCAACATGAAAGGTTTTTTTTGTTTTTGTTTTTGTTTTTAAACAGGCTGCAGGAATGAAGCATATCAAAATGCTGCAGTGGGGTTAGTTTAAGTGCCCCACTGCTAATGAAGTTTTCTTACTTAGTGGATAAATGCAATACAACTAGAAATTTCTGGTTTTTATTAAATGCCATCCTACCTTGTACCATGATCTCCCAGAAATCAGATAAGGCTTTATCTTCCAACTTTGATTTCAGGGCCTGCAGAAAATCATTAAAGCACTGCACCTTGGACAGCTGAAAAAAATGTAACAGCAACTGTAAGCAAGAAATATTAAAACTACTAAAGAGCACTGCAAGCTTAATTCTTCATGAAGTCATTTAACATGGTGAACACAAAAGTCTCTACAAAATTTGTTTTTTTTTCTATTAAAATTGTGAGTTCTAAGGAAAGGTGAGCCACAAAAAGCACCTCTTAGAATGCGAGAAAGGCTTTCTTGTAACTAGCTTTGTTGAAGAAGAAAATTGTAGGATTGTACTTTTAATTAGCACAAGCATCAGGTCATAGGCCTTCTGTGTTATGTTTAAACAAAAACAACAGCAAGTAACACCAGAGAGGCTAGTCCCCATTCCAGTAACAATAAACCCCCCCCAATGCAACTCTATTTCTAAAATTTGAAACATATTTAAAGTTAAAGTATTTTTGCTGCAGCAATAGATTATCAAGCAAATAGGCCCATTATGACTTTTATTTGAAAGAGGTCAGAGTATTCACACATTAACATTACCTTCATGGCCTCCTCTCTAAAAACTCTGATACAGTTGATCCCTTTCAGGTAGTACTGTGAACCTTTATTTTCCAAGAACTGATCAATGCGATTTATTAACTGCTGACTCACTGGAAGACAAGGAGAAATAAACTGATAAATAAATAAAAGAATGCACACTTTCAAGGAAAAAAAATCCAACTTTTCTTTTACATCTCTCTTTTTCTATTCCACAGGCATCTAAGTATTTAATCATACCCAAACTGCCTCAAGCTATGCAAGTTGATAATTGTTATATAAGCTAGTGACAGTAATTTCAGCCTCTCTGGAAAAGCCAGATATACTAGGAAGAACCTCACGCATGTCCAAAGCACACTTTTCCCTGAAAGCCAAGGAATGAAAGCAGTGGCCTAACGTGTTTGATAAAAATTTGGGATCCTAAAGCTTAGGGAGGTTAATGTTCTACAACACAAGCCTATCCCCTATACATTCTTTGCAATCAATTTTAAATTGTATTTCAATATTCAATGTGCATTTCAACAAAAGCATCAAATTTATGAGAAAAGTGTAATAAGTTTACACATGTAAACCGACATGTGTACGGTGACTGCAGTTAAAACAACTTGCTGCTATTGACATCAGACTATGTCTTGTCTCTTGAACAGGTACAGAGCAAAGAGGTTTGTGATTATAGATTATAAAGTGTGCATGCCTGACAGAAAGAATCAGAAGTAAACAGTGAGACAAGAAGAAGAACAGCAGTTTTACCCTTACTGTTGAGCTCCTAGAAGGTAGGTAGCTGTAAACCACTGCAAACAGACAAGAGAAAATGTCACCCAAGAGCTCTGCAAATCCAAACTAATTTCTGCTGGATTTTAGTAATTTACTTTCTTCTTCATGTTTACTTACAGTTAAGAAACTGTCCAATTTTACCCTCTGGCAAACACGTCAGCCAGGGAAAAAACAAGTGTGAGGAGTATACAAGAGTGATCTAAAATCTCAGAAGCATTGTGAAAAGAATGAATAGGGAGTTGATAGAACTCTGCCTCTCTCAAAACAAGAGCCAAGACCTGGGTTAAAAAACAATAAAACAGAATCTTTTGAAACATACATCAGCAGTTAACACCTTTACCAAAGGCTGATTTAAGTTTTGACAACTTAAAAAATGTCTGTTAGAATTCTTAAAAGAGGATGTCTGTCAAGGGAGATTAACAGTGTTGTTGCCACTGAAGAAAAAGATTCAGGAAAGCATCTGCCTGTCCTGTTCTTGTACTGTTAAAGACCAGTCAGTGGATCAGCAGAACCTTTCCCCCGATCTATAGCACTTCCCAGCTCCAGATGTTATATGAGCATAGACATCACTTCAAGAACCTCAGCTGCAGAAGCATCAATCAAAGAAAAGCACCTGCCAGAGTGGTGGAAGAAACAAGAAGTAAACACACCAAGAAGAAGACATTAAGTACTGTGTTCCTCTCTGCTCACTGTGAGCACGCACAGCACCAGCTGTTGCATAATTTTCTATAAAATGCCTAATTGAACTGAATCTGATGGACAATATCTCTGCATAGTGTGAAACAAGGCATGCTTGGTATTCCCGCACTAGGTTTTGACAGTTTCTAGAAAAGGAGGCAGATAATGGTTCTGCCCAACAGCAGCTACAGCACAACAAAGTGTGCTAAAGTGCCTACTGTGCCAGAGGTAATCAGTTCACTCTCTATTTATTTCACCAGTAGCTGACAAACTAAATTGAAGTCTAACTACTTAAGCTTCCCAAGTTAAGTCAGTCCATTTTTTTCATGGTTAATGATTTTCTCATTAAATGTTCTAATTTCTTATGAATTGCACTAATAAAAGCAAGTCCTGCTGATGTTTTCAGTGGTGGTGGTGGTTTTTTTTAAACACTGCCTTCTCATTGATGTGTTAAATTAAAACCCCAGGCACTATAAGGGTGCAATAAAAATTCTTTATTGTCAGAAAGATTCCAGCATACTGTTTGAAATTACCAGACATTCTACTACTTCTTTTGCACTTAATTTTTTTTAAATCCCTTTCCATTTGATTGCCCTGGCAGCCATCAGAAGAAAAGATTTTCTTGCTACTGACTGTGAGATGCCTCCTTTTGAAATCTGTGGTAAGGAACCAAATGAAACCTGCAATGTTTTACCAGGCACTGAGAGTCCATAATATAGGCAGCAAACAGGTTACATGGCAACAGTATTAAAGTCACATTCCTCTAATATCCTGAAGTAGCTTGGCTAAAAAGTTGGTTCTGTCCATTGGGTTTCCCTTAAATGATAGGCCAATGATGGATGAATCTAAAATAGACAAAAATTCCTATGTTCTGATTAGACTACCAAATTACCTCAGGGGGGCAAAAGTAGTACTAAAGAGAGTAGATAAGGATTATATCAGAAAATTCTTGAAGTGGTTGCTGTTCCTTTACACTTCTAATCTGAGAACTTCATTGATTTCCTGCTGCCTTTTCATTAGTCTGAATCTTTGGGTCTGTATGCTGCAAAAAATAGATGTCCCTGTTTTTGGAGCAAGGCATGTTCTGCATAAAGATGTATTTTTAACTAAGCTGTGATAAGCATTAACTCTGATGTGTCCCAGACACATCTCAGGCACTGAGGTTTTGAGGAGTAGGCCCTTGAGTTACAAACTGACAGCCTATTCAGGACATTCCTCTGTAATGGTAACTTTTTTCTTCTCTCCCAACTTCCCTAACTCCACACACTCTTAAGGAAGTGAACAACAGACTTCTACATTTTGCATTACCTGGAATTTCCAGCACTCCTAATAACCACCACATTCTGCAGAACATCCCAAGAAATTTTAATTTCCTCTTTCCTCTTTCTACTGTACCTGACTGGTTAGATAACAAATATAGTTATTAACGGTTGGAGAACTGCAGGAAAAAATAAATCCCAGAATAGAAGATCTTTTAGTTCTAGCAGAATTTAATCCCTTCCCCTCTGGCATTCAGATACATTTGCTACTCCAAAATACATTCACTAGTGCTGTCATTTTTTGTGAAATATGCCATGAACAATTATATTCACTTGTTATCTCTGAACAATCACAATACAGAAGTGCAGTTATATTTTTATGTTTGTTCGGTTCAGTTCTTGGTCTTGATTACTATACCAATCAGATTACACAACAATAGCCAAAACGGTCTATTATTACAAGCCAAGCTTGATTCCTTGGAGATTTCCCCCTCCCCCCCACCAAAAAAAAATAAATCAGGTTAAAAAAAATTTTCTTCCTTTAGACAAAATACTCCCGTTAATCTTCTGATTTACGTGCTGCTGGTGATAATGATTTGTATTCATGGGCAGTGTTTAATGTGTGATTCACTGACAAATCAGTTAAACCACCTGATAATTCATTTTAAAATACTGCTCTGTATCATCTTTCTAGAACTGAAAAGAAGAAAGAAATTCTAAACTGAAAAATGTACTAATTTTTAAGGGCCTCCTTCGTCTTTAAGCTAAGAAATAAGTATTTTAAGACCAAGACCTGTTGTTTGTTGAACTAATCCAATACCCTATGAGGTGCTGTTCAGTTTTGAAATGGTGTCCCTAAATGACCTGGGAGTATGGATCCGCATGACTGAGGCTGAATGTCTGAAGGACATATGACCAAAATCCCTGCTAAAACCAGGGTTCACTGTGGAACAGGCACCTCAGTGCCCCAGAGACCTGAGTTCCATGTACCTCCAAAGATGGAGAGTCTCCAAGTTCTCATGGGCCCCTTTTTCTGTGTAAGTCCCATCATTGTGATCTTGATTATCTTTTCCCCTATAACATCTAATTCAAATTCTGTTTGTTGCAACTCAGAGCTCTGTCTCACCCAATCACTATGCCCTTCAAAGACAAACCTGGCTTCATCTCTGTGAAGCAGTTATACAGAAAACTTCAAAGTGATTCTATATACTTATGTATTTGGTTTGCAAAAGCCCTTCTAATGACTGAATCATTTTCATCAAACCAGCCACTGCATTTGGCTTGCCTAGCAGTAGAGCATGAATAGTCTCTGAAATATACAAAAACACCCAGCAAGATAAAAATGCAGAAAAACTGCAAAAACATGCCGACAAATAATTAAGTATTTGCTTTTTAGAAAACGATCTTAGTTCCAGACAGATAATTAACTATACTTATTTCTACAGAAAATCTTGCAATAAAATATCATCCTTGTTCACATGCAGTTACTGATTCTTTCAACTATATTTTTCTAGAAATGCTTAGGAAAAAATATTAACTAATTTACTATAAATACAGAAATGAAAGCTTAGTGCAATTTGTCTCTGGACATGCAGATTTCTCTCCCAGCTGAAAAATCAGTAAATTAAAAAAGCTTTTTCAACATCATGTTCTCAGACAGGATGTAAGATGCAATGAATGTGGCCTATAAACTCACACAGAAAATTTACAAATCAAAGAAAATACAATGCATGTGTCAATGCCTTTCTCTACTCCCCTGATTCTATCTTATACAGAAACCTATGCAAATACAACACAACACATCAGACATGATCTGCTCTCCAGAGATGCAGACACGGATGGAAACCTCCAAACAGGAGGATGAACTGGTAGTACGTGGCGACTCCTTTGGCATTACAAAGATGGCAAGCACTGACTGCATTCTCTGAAGCCACAGAAATGAAGAAACTCATTGTAAACCCTTGGGAGCAGCAATTAGATTCTACTCAGGTAAACTAATCTATTTTATGTGCAGTCATTGACAAAAATGTCAGAGGTTGTTATCAGGAGACATCTCTTTGTGATGACTGTACACTTGTGACTTGCTCAAAATAAGATCTGCATAACATGACATCTCTCTGGCCATGAATGCAAATAATAAAGTAAGAATGTCTAGAGGGGAGCACAATTCTAGTTACATGAGCATCAGCATTATCCAGTAAGCTGAAACCATCAAACATATCTCACCATGTAACCTCTAAGTAGCTCCCTACTAGAGTATAGTATAGTATAAACAACACAGTTTTCAGGTAAAACCTAAGTTGACTACTGTTTCAGGAGTTGAGCTGCCAGTCCAGAAAACCTATATCTAAGACCCTTGCCAATCTGAAAACCTTTGATTTTCTGCAGATAAGTATTTAGGCATTAGTGGCAACGTTCTTACACAGCCTCAGACCCAGACTAGCTTCCACTTAAGACTTCTGCTATGAAAGGTACAAGCCCTGATTAACAAATCCCAGTGAGGGCAGTGCAGGAAATACACTGGTACCTATTTTCAGTGATAAGTATACCATCAGGACTTCCTACAAGCTGTTTCAGAAGAAAAAGAAAAATAATCATCTTGCCATCCTCTGGTACTGCTAACTTTATAATTTTGGTGTGGGTGTGCCATTAACCTGCAGCTGAATTAAAAAGCAACTGTAGTGTCAGTATTTAAAGTACAACTCCTCCTACTGCTACAACTTCTCTATCTACTAAAAAACAACCCAACTCCAATCAAACAGTTGAAAGGTCTTTCCCCTCCCAATGAAGGGACTGCTGTTATTTTAAAAGGTGAATGTAAGCTCTATTCAGTTAGAAAGACTGCAGTAGATGTTTTTTTTAATACAAGAAAGAAAAACAGAATGCAACTTAGCAGTTCTCCTGTCTGCATCCTGACACATAAAATGCTACCCTTTTTACAAATAAGTATTTGAATGCCACAGATTATCCTTTTCTGCAAAGAAATTTTATATTTCTTATGTTCTAGCAGAGGGAAAAAAATCATCATTAAATGACAAAATCATACCAAAAAACCCCTTAGAACCACTGAATAGTTTTAAGGCAGAATTTACTATTTATATAACCAAAGTGCAACATAGCAAGCCATTAAAAACATGCCTGCAATGTTCAATATATTAAGCTACCTAAAAGGCTCTAAAGCACAAAAAGGATTATCCATAAGAAAGAGATTAATGCAAAGTATGTTTTTATTTATAGTGTCTTCTATCTCTCCTTTAAATGGGTGACTGCACTACATTCTGTTTAACTACACCTTATCATTACAGAGCAGATCACAGAGAATAAAAGCAAATTGCTCAAAATTTCATAACCTTCCAACCATGTACTGCACAGCTACCGAGTGGACATATTTAAACACTCTTTCTAGTTAAACCATCTTCAAGGATAATCACTATACTTATTTCTGCCTCAAAGCTTTCCTACATGATAAATTTTATCACTGTAACAAAGTAGTCAACTGTTTCACATTTTCTGTATTCTAATGAATTGTAGAATGCTTTTTTTACCACATCTTAATATACTGAGATTTAAGAATGCAACTCAATATTTTTTAAATAAATAATTTCTTCTGGATCTAATAAAAAATCCATGTAAAAAAGCTACCTAGTTGGCATAGAGGTCTGGAAATTCTGGAAATAGCTATGCAGGATTTAACAGGCCATATTACAATTCAATATACCTGCTAAACACACTCCTGAAACTACATCCAAAAGGACCAAAGGCCTTGTTGAAATACCCAGTACCTCACTTAAGCACCTCTGCAAATCTTTCTCTGAAAAGGAATGTGACATTAGTGGCTATTCAGCAGATCAGGTTTACTCTGCCACAATCACCCTTTATGAGATAAAGGACCCCATCCATCTTGTGCCTTCTTTTTTAGGACACCTTTGGATTACATAGATCCCTGTATAGCTACTCCAGGAGGGAAGCACCATACAAACCAATGATAATTTCATAGCATTTTCAGACTTAGGCCATGCAAGACAGTGCTTGACCTGTGCCTTGTGTTCTTTTTCGTCTCTGAGAAGAGTCAGTGCCCACAGAGCCTTCTCTCAACTTTCAGATTACAAACACTACCTTTTTATTCCATTCTGAATTCACCTGTGCTTTCTTCCACTCACAAGCAGTAAGAAATGACCTTTGCATGTGAAGATTTAAGTCCCAGGCATGAGAGTCTTTTTTTGTTCATGGAACACGAGACAGGTTTCTCACACTGTGCACACCCAACAGCTCTCTACTTCAGGCCAGAAAGATCCTGGGAATGAGAAGCTGAGGTTCATTCTGAATGAGGCAGTCAGTGAATACCAAGGGGTCTTTGTTAGAGACAACTGATGAGCTGCTCAGGTGCCTCAATGCAGCTGTCCAGTGCCTTTTTACCCAAACACAGCTACCTGAGACTTGTAATTGGGGAAGGCAAGTATTAACATGGAATTACAGATGACACCCTCCTTGGCTGAGTGGCACTACAAGCTAACCTGTAAATTCCAGAGCAACTCACATTGCACTAGAAACTTATGTTTAGACAAATGAATTGCATTTACTGAACTCTGAAAGTGCTACTAATAGAATTAAGATAGATAAAAGTAATTTACCATCTTTGAAGTCAGCATTTTTCTTCCTCACCAGAATTCGGAAGTCTTCTGCTGGGTTAACACTGCCTACCTACAAAAAGTACAAAACCAATTCAAAAGTACAAAACCAATTGTCTTCCAAAATGCATCTCCTTCTTCTTGTCATGCAACAAGAATCTTTAAATTTCTTTTTATTTGAATATTTGAACTGTGTACTTCTCTGCATTCAGACTCAAAAATGCAATTCTTATAAAGTGTGTTAATGCACAGTATTCCTGGCAAAGGTTGGTTATGACATGAGCAAGATGAACTCGCTCTGCTGCACTGTGACAAGTTGACCACTTCCCTGATGCTGCTGAGAGGACATCAGCACAACACTTCAGGTTATCTGCTAGTTCAGCTTTGAGATCTTCTGTAACACAGACCTCTTAGACCTCTCTAATCTCATCAGATGCTTAGTGAGCAGTGTGAGCTCCGAGGCACATGGGTACAGAATCAGTGGTTTGCCACTCCAACAGGACCTCAAAATTAAAAGCTTGCACTTAAATCATCTAGGCTTTCTGGCAGACTCTGACATCTTAAAGTCTAAATGCTCTAAATGGGCATGCAAATGCAAAAACCTTTCAAAGGAACTAAAACCAGGTCAAATATAAATAAAAACTGAAAAATGGATGCATTAACTTGAGGGGAAAAAAACCCAACAATCTTAAAATTTTCTATCAGTAATCATAATTCTCCTTTTTTTTTATGCTTTGCTGTCAAAATAATTAATGGACTTTGCAATAAGTTTGCTTGGCCTCACTGTATTTCTTCAAGATCTAGCAATGCCACTTTTCAGGAAATATCAGAAAATTATATTAAAAGTGCAGAACACTAAAATCTTTTTAGACTTCAAATATTTTCTTAAGTATCAATAATGCTTTTTTCAAAATGAACCTTAAAGAACAGCATGTTTGAAAATGAGAGAAGATAGCTCAATATTAATTATTTTTTTATAATAGGAAAACATCAAATAAAGGAAGGTGCACAGTTATGATACAGGTTTCATCTAGCCACAAAATTATAAGTTAGATCTAGTGGCAAGATGAAGCCAAATTTCTGATTTAGCCCCCAAACTAATGCAGAGAACAATGTCTAAAATCACAGCAATACTTTTGATTAAATACACAGAGGCAACTTTCATGTTGCAGAAGATATGAAAGACAGCCAGAACAAAATTCAACCACTGGGCTCCAATTCTGTTTTCTTCAGATCCTCAGGCTTTTCTTTTCGAGTTCTAAACACCAGGAGAGAAATTTGTCCTAAAATATCCACGACTGATGGAAACTTGTGTTAACACATGCCTAAGGGCAGAGAAAGTTGTCTTCAGAATCTCTAGCAGAGTCTCAAATGCACAAGCAGACAGTATTTCAGTCATGTTTCAGCTAGAAACTCTCCTTTTATCAGGAATTCTGTATATTCACTACAATAGACTTAGAGACTTAATCTTCCCCTTTGATAATCAGATTTGTAAAAATATGCTTACAGAGGTGATATTGCCTTCAGCAAGTTTCATAATGCTAAAGCTCTCTTCCTCATCTTCAATTTTTGGTTTCTTAAGGCTCGGTTCATCTTCGCTGCAAATGAGAAAGACAAAAATGAATACAAACACTTGAAGATGACTGTCCTGCCTACTAACCAGGGAGTCAATAAATTAATGAAATATACACTGAACTAAACTTCATTACACAACTGTTCCAAAATCAACACTTAAACATGCCTTATTTTTCCCTTGGTCTGCACAAACCAGGCAGTAGAAACAGACCAAACTTCATCTTCACATCCAGCAAAGGCATCACTTGTTGAGAATATGAAATTACTGCTTATTTTAGATGTGAATTTCCTTATACAAACCTTCTTCATCTTTCTAAATACAGAATACCTCCAAACACTTTATTTAGAACCTCTGTGTTGAGTTAGCTTTGATAATTTAGAGTATATAATATGACGTCTGGTATTTTCACTAGTTTTTTTTTTTTTTATAAACATGAAATGTAAGTGAAAATGTACCATTTTAGTAAGACATTAATTTACTGTTCAATCACTACCTGCTAGATCCTCTCTTGGAATTTATAGCTAATACAAACCTGTTTACACAGTGGCTTTTGAGCCTAATGACCACTATTCTCCATCAGCAATGAAAGCTCTGTAAACTTGCAGCCTGTATTTGTTAAAGCCTGCTAGACAAACTCCAGTCAAGCAGATCAGAACTCCTGTAGGACATTTTAAGCTGCATCTCAGAATGCTTTCAAAATACTATTTTTATTTTTAAAAAGTTAATTGTTATTTTGGGCTACTTTCTTGCTTTGTCCTTACAGGTAACACCGAGCAAGGTGTACATTCAAACTTAATTCTAACATGCAACACTTCAGAGCACATCTCAGCAACAGAGGAAAATCCAGATAATCACAAAAGGGGAAGAAAATCAGATGCTGTCAGGCTACTGGCACAGACGAATTGATTTCCATTTAAGAATGACTGAAAGCTACTCAGTAACCCAAAGGGCAGGATTTGTGTTCAAGGAATCCCAAAACAAAGTAACAAGTTTTTCTGAAAAATTCTACTACTGTGAAAAGAAACTGCATGTTGATGTAGGAACAAAGCCAGAGATCCTGGATTAGGAGCCACTTTTCATTCTGCAAGATTAGAAGTGATTACAAAAACTGCACTGCACGTTACAGAAACAATCAACTATTAGAAAGAACTTGTGCAGTCTTCCTTTTTGCTTTCTATAGCACACTCTCTCCCCTACTTTACAATCATTGTCTATCTCACTTTGTTTCAGAAATCTTCTGTGTCCTTTACTTAATTTTGTCACTACCAAAATGAAATCCCTTCTCCTCAGCAACTCCTGTCATTCAGCATAACCTTACTTATCACTCGAGGAGAAATGATGACTAGCTATGCCTAAGGACAAGGATAAGATACCTTTGCTTCACTCTCAACTTTGCTGACTTTCTGGCTAACCTTGAACAAGTTGCTTGATTGTTTTGAACAACCAGTGTGTCTCTCTGTAAAAGGAGAAACTGATACTTATCACCAGAGTTTAGAAGTTCCACTAGAACCACAAATCTTGTATATTAATATGTTTTGATGAAAGGCATAAAGAACAACAAAAATTCTCTTTTAGAATATTTTCCTCCAAAAGTATATGGCAATCAATTTTCTTCTTTTTCTTCCTGCATTATTTTTACTGATTCAAAATGCTTAGGGATTGGAGGAAGGAGAAAATAAATGATGATGCTGCATTTAACAGCCTAGGACCAAATCTACAGTTGTCATTAATCAGTGCAGCACAGCAGAAACTAATGAATTCATAGCCATTTATACCAGCCAAGGATCTGACATTTAGAATATGCACTGATTAGCAGTATTTTTAAACTGCAAAACGTGCAATTACTATTTGAGAGAAATTAATAAAATACAAGATTAATTTAAAACACCCACTTCTACATTAATATAGAAGCCTCTCATATCCTACAAAGCTGGATAACAGCCTCTCCATAGCCAACCTAAGAAGGAAAAAGTAAAATGTTTTCCATATTACTGGATTTTTTTAACTACACAGATCTTAAGCAAAAGTGATACAAATTAATACTGAAATCTCTATTAAGATATCATGCCTACAATTATGCTGCTTTAGTCCCATTAGACCTTAAAAATTAACAGAGAAGAATCTGGTCAATATGATGACAGGAGATACAAATCAGTTATAGAAAACAAAAATAATGGTCAAGACTCTTCTAAACAACTTTTCCAAATACTTAAGTGCAACCTATATCTTAGTATTAATAAGTTGAAGCTCACAGAACCATAGCATTTAGAATCACAGAATGGTTTGGGTTGGAAGGAACCTTAAAGATTCCTACAAGCCTGCCATGGGCAGGGACACCTACTAAACCAGGCTGCCCAAAACCCCACCCAGCCTGGCCTTGAACACTGCTAGGAAGGGGCATCCACAACCTCTCTGGGCAACCTGTGCCAGTGCCCCTGTAATTTAATATTTCCCTTAATCATTGTTGCAGAGTGATGCACTTTTCTTGATCCAGTGAATAAATTATATCATCTCAATTTTCCCCAAACACAAAACAAAAACATACAGTTAAGACTGCTATTGTAGCAATGATAAAATGCTACCAGTATCATTCATTACTACAGCAATACCATTTTTCTGCAATTAAAAAAAAAGACTTAACTATCACTCATTCTTCTTTGCATAGTCAAATCTGTATCCTTTTACATCCTTTGCCGCTATTTTTTAAAGCATTTTAATGCCCAACATCAATTTCTATCTAAATTACTTTTATCAACTACTTTTATCACCCCTCTAAAGGAAACCAGTTTTTAAACAAAATAGATTTCCTTCTTGCTTGTCAGATGCTATATGGGAAGATATATTTTAAAGCAACTAACAGTAATGGGTCACTGCTTTTTGTTTGAATTCTCTATCTAGCTTGTTTGAACCCAATTTTTTGCCTTTTATTTCTAATCTGGCTCTACCACTTTTTAAGATATATATATATATAAATGTACACATGTACATAAACCCAGAGAAACTGAGACATAGAGTAAGGAAAAGATAATTTAATCAGTATGAATTCACAGATACACCAAGGCAACAGGAATACACTGAAATCAGCAACAACAAAAAAATCTAGGTGTGTCCCAGTCTGTAGAGAGGAATGTGGTCATTAGCCTCAAGCAGCAAAGTCAGGAGTCTTATCATGTCTTCCCAAAGACAGCAAGCTGAGGAGGCTCCACCTAACCCAGAGGAAAGGACTGAGCTAAGCAAGAGCTCAAAACACCTCAAAGATGTCATTCCTAGTGCTGAAAGAACTGAACCAACAATGACAAAACAAAGGGAGAAGGAGCTGAGAACACTCCAACATCTCAGGAACCTGCTAGTTATATTATAGATTTCAGTAAATTAATTTCTCAGAAGCAGATTTTGTTTACGCAAATTGATTTGGCTGAGGTGACAGTACAATTGCAATATCAATTTAGCATTTATTCTTCCTATCTGCAGCACAAACTAAACACACTATATTCAACAACATCAAAAATACCTTTCTTAAAACTGTTCAAACAATAGCTGTTCCAGGAAGAGTCCATAACAGCTTGATTTTTTTGGAGAAAACCACATTAATTGCACAGTAGATAATAATGAAACTGCTTTTCTTTTGATATTCAAAATGAAAGCTAGATAATTACCTAAATCGAGCATGCTGAGAAGGAAGGCTCAACTTTATGGCTAATTTAAACTGTCATGGCATTTATTCTAAACTAAATTAGATCCTCTGTTACTGTTATTTGAACTATTTTATAAACATTTCTAGGACAAACTGTCTGACCAGGAAATAAGCAGCAATGTAACAGGTTGCCCAGAAAAGATGCAAACCCTGAAGGTTTTCAAGGCCAGACTGTATGAATCCCTCCTTAGATCTCACAGGTAGTCTTTGAGCAACAGGTTGACCTAGAAGCCTCCAGTGGGGTCCATTCCAATCTGATGGATTTTGTGATTCTGTGGCAGCAAACACAGACATGAGGAACTTACTGGTTCCTAGTGTGTCCTGCACTGCAACAGTATGACCACTGATACAAAATACTCTGTGGCACCACAACAGTCTCTATCCATCAGCATTTTTTCCAGTGTGCAACTCATTGATTTTCTGTTCAAAAGCTTCTGAGCCTGCTTCATCCAGCAAAAACAACCTGAAGTGTAAAAAAAAATTTCAAAAAAAATCCATAATACATCTCTAACTTACTTGTCTTTGAAGATGTCTTGTGCAGTCTTCTCTTCTTTTTTCTTGCCAACTTCCTTTAGGGGGAAAAGTGCTTTTACTCTTTCCAGAGGAGCCTGACACCTTTCTCTTACCACACAAGGCATCTCCAGCATTTCTAAAATGTGCTGTTCTATTGGTGGCAGTGGCTTATCAGGGTGAAAAGCCTTGTGCTGCAAACACTGCAAGAAACAAAACAGTCTGAGCAAAGTAGAACTTTCAATTATATTAAAAACTTTCAATGTAATGCCTGTACACCATATGATAACTGCAAAATAGCTTCCATATTAAACATACTACCTCTGTATTACTGAAAATATCCTGTCTCACAGTGGACTGAAAGTCTATGATCAACTGTTTAAGGAGATTATTAATTATATTAAACAAGAAAACTGATGCAGATGAGTGCTCCCACACTCACTGGAATGAGTTCTATGAAAATTATTAGAAAAATCCCAGGAATTAAACAGTCATCTGCAACTGTTCATATTTTTAGCTTCACTCTACCTTTAAAAAGCAGTTCTCTTATAAAACAGTCCCACGGGAGAGATTTCTATACACTTCAAAATTAAAGTAAATGAGATCTATTCCAACCACACATTCCAGTTATTGCAACAGTTCAATGTCCCTCAAAGAAAATATTTCTTCTTGGTCAATTAAACTCAGTATGCATACAGGAGGAATGTTCACAAGCTTAAGAAAGAATGCAAATAGAAAGAGAGAATATTAAATGTGCACAGGTGAGGTACAGAATATATGAATGTTTGGAACCTAGCTTTGAAAGGAGTAGGGAATGAAGGGACCTGACAGATGCACAAAGCTGGAACAGATGGTGAGGGCTATGGAGAAGGATTTTTCACCCAAGTGTAGAGTCACTGCACACAGTCACAGAGTCAAGCAGACGGGGAGAGATGAGGTTAATGAGGCAGGCTACAGAAATTCCATGGAGGGCTTTGAAAACAAAGTAAATATCTTTACAATTTTGTGAAGTGTGAGATAGCAGTAGAGAGGTATGTGCATTTACAAACACACAGATACCAGTGCATGCACACAAACACATCAAAACATGTGATATACAAAGGAGACAAATTTTTGTCTATGCCCATTGTACTGGGTTCATTAGACACCCATGTGAAGGCACCTACTCACAGTAAACTAGGAATACAGCAGAGATTTGCTCCTCTGTTGGCTGTCAGACATGACATTAATTTAAAAAAACAAAATCAAAGCAAATGAAAGCTCCTATTCATACTGGAAATCTGCCAATACAGAAAATCAAGACAATATACGACACATCAGTGCTGATGTGTTTTCAGGCTGCCATTAAAATTCCAGTCCACATTAGAATGTACTGCCAAAAGGAGGCAGTTGTACAAGGCTACTGATTTGGAAACACTTGTAATGATTTAAGGCACAATTATTTTGAAAGACAGTAAAAATGTTGCTGGAAGCTGCAGTAATGGCTCTTGTGATAAAAAAAAAAAAAACAAACAAAAAATAAGGTAATTGAATTAAACTCACAAAGCAAAACAACTTAAGTCCCCTGTTATGCCTATGTATTTTATGCTTTTGTAACTGACATCTTAATGTGTGCAGCTGCAGGAGCTGAGCAGACTGAGCGGGCACAGCATCCACTTTTACCTGTTTTTAAAGTAGATGACTACATCTGAAACCTGAGATGGCAGGTACTGTCAAAACTCAGGTGCTAAATGGAGACTAAGTTAAACAGACAACCTGGAGTCTCTAAAGCAACACCATCCCTCTTAACCTTGCTTCCCCCCTTCCTTCAGTGTCCAGCAGGAATCACTCCTACCTTCACTGCCAGAAGAAACTCACACTGCCGCTGCCTTGCAGACTCACTGTTCTATTCATGCAGATTGTCACCAAGGCACTAGCTACTCATTGCTTTTCCTAATTTCTTACATTTTCACTTCAAGAGACACAGCCAGCTTTCAGGAACAGGGGTCACACACTGTCAATGGATGCAATGAAGTGGGCTTCACATCATTAATGCCATGCTAAACAATGACATATATACACCAACAGACCAACAGGTCCATCTCTGTACAGAACTTTTGAGCAATCTGTTTATTCAGCTAACAAATGAAATGAACTATAGTCCCTAAATATCTTAGATGTATTTAAGAGGAACAACTTAAAAAATAATGTTGGAAGTCTACCACTACAAAAGCTACAGAAGTTCACTTTAATTTTTTTTTCTGGAAGCAAGGAATAAAGGTTGAAAGTCTGGATATAGGATATTCCTCATTTTCCACTCCAGCAAGCATTAACAACTACTTCTCACCCACTCTGTCATTTCCTGATGCCTACCACTACTTCCAGAGATATAATTTAGCTTGATGTTTTTGTTTAAATTCTGGCTCTTGTCATTTATCATTCCAAATATCTTCATGAGGCAACAAAGCAAGGAAATGAAGTAGGAGTTCATCCTTTTCTTTAGTTACTTTTCAAAACCATTTACAGGTTCTATTCAGCCAAATCCACTTACTGGCTACAGTCAAAAGATGATGCAGAATTTCTCTTCACAGTTCTTAAGGAACCAGCAGTGCCACTTTGCCCAAGAGCAAAATACTAAGAACCTGGAACATCTTTGCAGCAAAGGAGAGAACAACTTAAGACAGATTAATAGCGATTTTGTAGTAAGACAAACAAATGGGGCTCTGTGTGACCAAAAGAAAGCGCTAAGGGGACTGACAGTTTAGGGCTTTCTGAACAGCAAGGACAGAAATTGTATCCTACCCCATACATTCAGTCAATAAATGCTTCTTCTACCAGTAGCACTCACCCTTACAAAATCCTATTATCCTCTAAGAAAATTGGCAAGTTACTCAGTTACTCGCTTCTGGCAGCAGCTGACCCAAGTGCTGGAACACCACCATGACACTGTTTCAGAAGATAAACAGCATACCTACAAAAAACATCTTTCACCAATAGGTGACATCCACTAAACTAAAAGAATGCAAAACTCTACCTAGCAATATAACAGAGGAAATTCTATCCCCCACGTATTTAATTTACAAGCAAAGCCCAAGTTTTGTAATATCCAAGCTTAACAACCCTTCTTAAAATAAGAGTTGTGCAGAGGTCAGTTCATTTTAAGTTCTTGCCCTGCAATAACCTCCAACTGATCAAATCTTGTATTCACTTACACACTGTCTTGTCAATATGACTGACAGAACTTGATGAGACCTCTGAGTTCTTCAGGTGTCAATCAGAGTAGGGCTGAAGACAGTGGGCTTACATGTGTTCCTGAAACACACATTGACCTTCAGATCCTTTAGTTATTTTAACAGCACTGAGGAAGCAAGGCTTTGGGAAACTAGGGTAAGTTTTCTTAATTTAAAAAAACTTCTTCCTACTTGTAAACCAAAATATATCATGGGGAATTGCTGAGATATGATGAACATGATTGCTATAATACCATTTTTAGTCAATTTTCAGAGCAAAGTCACATGTTCAGTATATCTCCATGGTTCTGTATACAGTACAATTGTGCAGTTGCTTAAATTGCAACATAATTTTCTTTATTTTTGAATTTGCTGTGTCATTTTTTAAACACTTTCATTCCAATGTATAATTAAGTCCCTCATCCTCACAGTTGCAATGAAAGTCTTTGTGACATGAAAGGAATGTAAATCAAAATGGAGACAGCTTGATATAACTGCAGGAAGTGTGAACTGTTCTGCTGGCTCATAAAGTGCATCAGCTTAGACACCCCAACAGAATATTTTAAATGTCAACAGTGTTAATAACCATTTATTACTGATCCAGTTCACCTCAGACTGACCTGGTCTGGAACACTTCTAGATGCAACAACGCACAGAAAAGTGATGGGACACAGAATGAGAAAATGAAGCTATCCCAAATTTTCAGCCAATTTTTCTCTTTGTCCAAAAGCCAAAGACTGAATCTATGTCCACAATACAGTGTTGAGAGGCAAGTTTTAACTTGCCTAGTCTAAGTGCCTGTGAATACCACTGATGCTGTTTTAGATACCTCAGCACAGGTATAATTTCCCTTGCTTCCTGGAAACTAGAAATTTTAAAGATAAATTTATGTCAGGGACAACACAGAAATCACTGGTTACCACATACTTTAATGCCAGATATTTATATTTGCATTTTAAAATGCAGATCTTTCCAACGTGAATCAAAGACAGAGAGGTGAAAAATTTTAAGAAAAAAAGTTTTAAAAAAATACCATATAGTTCATCTCACCTGATATAATCTCTGAAAATGAGGGTTTGGAATTTTGCTGGGCTTAAATAGGTCCTCAAAAGTTTCTTCATCTTCATGAACCAAATTCATAGAATCAATCAGTGAGTCAACAGCAGATAACTGATCCACTAAGGCAGCAATTACATACAAAGGAAGATTAAATACATTTGCAGATGGATGGATTTCTTGAAACAATTTATAAATGAAGATTCACTTCACAATGCAAGATTTTCACCAAGTCATTACATGCCACAGAACACACTGCAGCTATAGATGTGCCAATAAAGAATATGGATAATGGACACAATAATAAACCCTTGCTTTATTTAAGGACTACAGTATAAAGTCATAAAGCCTTTTTCTTTTTCCCCAAGACCTCAATTACTATTGTCTTTCTGCTTTAGCTTTTCTTCTTTTCCAAGATGTTTTCATTTGCAACAGAAGGTTTATAGGCCACTTAGAAAATAAGGAGAACAGTTGGTTTGCAAAAACTAAATGGCATAATATAAATTTTTAAAGTTATGATTGCAAATTAACACAGTTCACAATAGCCAGCTACTGCTTTGGTAAGACAGGTTTTAGATTTGTTATCAAACTGCTGGTTACAGGCAAGAAAATAATAACTGCTATAAAAACAAACCAGCATGCTAAATGTACCCTGATGTGCAGGTGCCCATTCAATGCATCTCATAACAAATGAAAGAAGCGGGAGTGGATTTTAAACTACATCCACTTAAGACCCATCGCTGTGCAAAACTCTCAGAACAGCAAGTGAAGCTTTGTGTAGCTGCCTGTTCTCCAAAGATGCCATCCATCTCAACCTGGACACCAATAAGCACACGGTTTAATAACACTCCACAGAAAACAGTCTTTGCCTTTGTACATTATATTAACAGGCCATACTGCAAATGTCTACAGGACCAGCTTTGCACCAACAGAGCAGCTGCCTCTGCTCTAATTCTAGCTAGTTAATCACACACTGTAGATCCCACAAGATTTGGCCATTTACTCCCACAAATGAGTTCAAAGATCAAAGGACAGAGTGGACTAATCGCAGCTCTCTATCACAGGATCCTGTGAGACTCACAATGCTGTAACCTGAGCTAGAAGTCATTTAACAGGACAGCTGAAATCCTGCTTGCAAACATAGCTCTGCTCAGCCTGCACCTGAAGTGGCAAAGCTTTAACACACATTTACACTTCAAGATGATATCACCATAATGGATGCTCAAATACCTGGGTATCTTCCTAAGTCAAAATAACAACAAAACTTATGCGTTCATTGGTGAGCCAAATATTCTCTTTTAGAGCATCTTGGAAGACAACAAGCAGGTTACTTTTCCAGTTGACCAGCAAATATCTTACCTGTAGGAAAGTATTTTTTACTGTTTTTCAAGGAAGAAAATACATATTGTCTTAGGTCTTCCATATAGGGTAGCTGCACATAGATGAGACACTGTGCAAAAGGAAAGACAAAACAACTGAGCCTGAAGAAAAAAACTGTATCCCCAGAGTGCCATATCAGGGCAATATAAAACCTAAGAAAAATCTGAAGATGCAATGTCTGTGCACATCAAAGCACTTAAAATATTTACAGAGCAACACAATTTTAAATCAGAATAAAACACAGCATTATATTTTATAACACAGTGATGGCTACACTCAATTTTTCTGCCTGTGGAATAAAGACCTCCCCACCCATCTGATCCCTTTTTCTTGTGCAGAGTTCCAATTTCCATGCTTTAAATATCCAATATATTGGTGCTTTGGGAGGTTTTATCACAGTTTACTGTATTCCAAAGTCAAAAGCTGGATTCGTTTTTTTTTTAATATATCTCTGCCTCATTTTTTCTTTATTCAATTACCTCCTCCAGTTCATACCACCCTATATAATTCCTTTCCATCTTTTATGTTTATACCCTTCAAAAGTCTGAAGCTTTTTGTGTCCACCCCCACCTCCATCACTGCTCAGCCATGCTATACATATTTAGCTCTTTCAATAGTCTCTCGTAAGAAAGATCAGGGGAAACATATGCTGCAAAAGTTCTGACATACTGTGTTGCTTCTGGGTCTCTCTGTAGAAGGGTAAGAGAGAAGAATTACCTCATATGCATCCTTAATATACGGAAAAGCTACTCCAATTTGTGGGTTGCATCTTCTATCATAAGCATAGCGCACTACAGCCACCACTTTCAACTCATCCAATGCACGAACAAGTGCAGAAAAAGCAACTGCTGCATTCTGGAGGGAAAAAAGAAGTGTAAAAAATCATGCAAGTTCTTAATCATGAAATACATATTTCACAGGGAATTCAACAGCATTGATTTAGTCAAGACTAGTTTCCATTTCAGCTATAACTTTAACACAAGCATTTTTTCATTTCGTAAATCAAAGAAGCAGAAAGGTCAAATCTCATCATGATAGTGGATCCATTCAAAGCTGAGCCAACTTTAGATTCAGCACATTCCACCTTTTTCACCAGGTGTGAAGAACTCGCAGAGGTTTTGCATGAGATAGAGAAAAGGAGGGAAGTCCCTTAAAGGAACATATTAGAGGACCACAGTGAGCTTTTTACCTCCAGGACTTTGAAGGTCTGTTCTAAATAACACAGTGACAGGGCACACTGTTGCTCTGCATGAGAATTTACTTAAGCACCAATTTCAGATTTCTCATAACCTTGCTCAAACATAGTATCTATCAGTTTTTCATTATTCATGAGATACTGTGTTCATTTGGGGTTTAATCCAACTTCTTTTTAACCTACTGGGCAACGAAATAAGACATTTCTGTAAGCTGCATTAAAAGTATTTATTAATACAGAAAGACAGGACAATCTCAAGCATCACTACTATTCCTTTTTTTTCGTAGCAAAATGTTACATTGCACTCAGGACAGGTTTCCCCCATTCTCTGGGACCCCTGTAACTCTGATTAAGGTAAGCCTGGTCTCCTCCTTCATGCCCCAATAGGGTGGGCAGAGAGCCAAAGAAGCCCACCCTGCCCAGAGCCTAAATAAACCCCTGACATTTCCTGTTCACCCTCTTTCCCCTGCTCTTCCCCTCAGACCACGGAATAAAGAGCTGGACAACTACATCAAGGTGAGAGCCTCTTTTGAAACCTTTGCCCTTCTCCTGATGTTTCCCTGCTCAAGGCCTCGTATCTCTAGGCTAGCCTGATAATTTAGGGGCTGAGAGAGGGGGAAACCTCAGCAAAATACATTCAACATTAAACTTCAGTTTACCTTACCTCATCATCTTTTGCTGCAAAGACCTTCAGAGCTTGGTTGCCCATGTAGTAATGCCTCTTGATCTACAGATTCAAATGGTCAAAAATTAGCTTGACCTAAAGAAAAGGTCACTAATGCAACTGGACCAATTAAATTACAAAACAATTAGTGTTACTCAAGGCAGAAGCCACCAAATTTAATTACAGTGTATAGAGGTTAAAGCCCTGTATTTGCCTTCTATCTCCATTTATCACTTAATGAATATTCAGTCATATTGAGTAGGATAGCCTCACAGCTTCCTACTGATGGGCAGGAATGAAAGACAGTGCTACTGGCAGCTGTTACCAGTCTGAATTATACTTCTGTAATTCAAAAGTCATTGTGGAAAACTACAATAGTTAATACAAGACCTAAACCTAATGGTTACCATGTCTATGTTACTACGTTTTTCTAGCAAAGATACATCAAAAAGGATCTGGAAAAAGTCGCATCTTTAATTAATAAAGCTACTTCAACAGCAACCCTGAGTATATACAGCTGTTACAGTGCTCTCAGAGCTATGCTTTTTCCCCTTCCAGGGACCCCTATGATTGGGATCTGATAAGTATAGTCCCCTCCTTCCTGTCCCAATGGGGTTGGAGGAGGGCCAGAGAGCCCTCCCTGTCTTGAGATTAGATAAGGTCCTGTCCCTTCCTGGTTCTCTCTCTTTTCCCCTTCTCCTTACGGAATAAACAACTTGGACAACCACATCGGGGAATTGAAGCCTCTTTGGAATCTTTGCCCAACTCCTGACCCGCCTTCCCTCAAGGCCCTGTATATCTGGGCTACCCTGATGAATTGTGGGGCTGCGAGGGATAGGCACGTCATACAGCTATGCTAGCAAAGAAGCACTTCTGTGTTAGCAGAGTTTATTCTATTCATGAACATGGCTGAATCTAAAACAAAAAGGAAAAACAGTTTCATCAAGGGGGCATTGCTGGACTAGTTGGAGCTACAGCAGCTCACACACACAGAAAGCCTGAAATCATAGAAGACCTGTCACAAAGATCACATACTACTATGGACACTGATTAAAATAACCTCTCTTTGTTAAAGAAAAATCTCTTTGAATTACAGTCTCAGAACTTCATTATATCTCTGATTTTTCTTTCACTCATTTCATCTTTTTATCTTCTTTATTTAGAGAATTACCATAAGGTTCTTGAAGGCAGTGACAACCTGCACCAGCGCAAATCCGTTTACTATATTACAGCACAATTCATCAACTCAGATTATTCTACCTGCAGTCCTTCTTTCCTGTTCTGTCTCTAAATGCTCAGGAAATTTTACCTTCAGCATAGTATACATAACTAGATGTGTGTATCACTACATCTTTTCTTGTTTGCAAAAGAAATTGTCCCTTTGTAATATTTTCAAGTATTATTTCTTGATTTACATTGCATGGCTTATAAATTAAAAATCAAAGTTTAAGAGGCCTCTGATCTTCTTTCCTGAGGGATGTGAAAAACTCAGAAAAAGAATATAAGGTGGTTCTAGTCTTATTTAATTATGCATTTGGAGCTGTTCCAGTTTTTCTAGACAATAAGGAATCATCTTTCCATGGAGGTTTTTTAAAAAAACTATTTAATAAAAACATACATTTGAATAGTGTCAGTTTTATCATTCCAAACAATAAAATTTAGCAGGCAAAACTTAAGATAACATACAGATCTTGAAAATTCCAGCTGTAGTTAAAAACTTCCTGATATCGTTATCTATCCACTGTAATTTTAATCCTGAAAGCACACTTGAATAATTTTATTCTGCTGAGGGGAGGTGCAGCTACTACTGAGCACAACTACTCACACTCCTGGCTACAGGACCAGAGCACACTTTAAGATATAATTTCAGTTTGTTATGAAATCCAGAGACAAGAGAAGTACATAATAAAAGTTAATTAAAAGCAATCAGTATTTGGTACATTGAATTTTTTTAAAAACAACTTGCTAATTTTTTATGCATATTTACATGACTCAAAAAATATTCCTAAAATTAACAATCATTAACTATGTATTTGAAGGTATTACCACACTATCTGACCAATGACGGGAAAATAAAAATCCATGTGAAATAACAGTTTGTTCACAGGGACACTATATTCCTCATCTGCTTTCCTCTTAGTTTCCATTTTCAAATAAAGTCAGACTAACTTGTAACAGGAGGCCAATCTCCAGCATAAGAAAACTGCACACAGTGAGATACATCTTGCAGAACCAAATGACAATAGTAAGACTCAACTGGAGGCTAATAATGTATTGAGAGATCCAAGAAATTGTTGCATTTGAACACAGGATTCAGACACATTTCACTTATTAGATACAGTTTCTGGTACAGGAGGTAGCACTCCCTAACACCTCTCTGGCCCTGGCCAATTTAGAGCACATAAGCTCAAGCACAAGATGTTCCCTTCGAGTGCTCAAGCTCCCACATTACTCAACAACTAAGTCTTAAAGTCCTCAAGGTTACAGTTTCCAGTTGGGCTGGCTTCTCCTTTCAGTAAATCACATAACTTCCTGGCTCCTCAGTTCTTATGTTTTGGAACACTGCACTGCAGTAAGCTAATGACACATCTAGCAACGTGCACAAGGTCTCCGACACCTGTATTGTAAAGTAAGAAGATGTTTAGTTACATTCATATGGGAGTAAGCTCCCACAGATGCCTCCTATTTCATTAGCTTATTTCCTTCATTGTAAGGGTGATGATGCCTTAGCCTTTATCAAGAGTTCTCATTTGTTCAGGCAGTGAGAGATTTCAAAGAGCAGGAGGGCTGGGAACTGTCAGAAGTGAAGGTGTAGAACTGCCCTATGATTTCATTTCAGTTTTGATTGGCAAAGAGGACTGGGTGTAGGTAACTCCAAAATGAGTATAGTTTGAGTCAAAAACTTTTTCAGAGAAAAAAAGATGGGGAGCAGCTTAACATTCACAGCAATTACTTGCCATTCATATCTCTGTACTCTCTCCTCATGTGTCCTTCTTCAAGAAGTTTTGTTAAGCCTTTGCCTAAGGCTTTGTTAATGCTTAAGTCCTGGATTTTCTGAAGGAAATCACCTTGTGCTGGGTAACTTTTATTAAAGTACTTGCTCAAAGTAAGTTTCTTAAAATTGTCAGGGACAACAAATAGCAAAGTCAATACCACAGGTAGAGATAAGTGCATTACAAACACCAAGCATCTCACGGAAATATGGAGAGCTTTTGAATTATGCTACCTTTGTCTAAGTTCTTATGTGAAGAAGTCTTCACTACATTTAAGTTTTGTCACAATAGAAAGAAGAGACCGGTCATGGTTCACAAACTAATCCTTGAGGAATTGAGAATGAATGGAGACAGCTTCAGGCTTGCTTTAACATTACTTGAGGGAAAAGCTTTTGTTAAGAAGCAGCCATACTCTTGGCTGGACAAAGCCTAGAAAGACTGCTGCCTGAGCTGAACAGAAGACAGACTATTAAAGTTTGTGAGATTAAATGAGACAAAAATATCTCTGTCTCCTCTTTGCAGAGATCTGAACTCAGTGGCTTCACTTGAGAGACCAACGGCCACATTTACGAGCTTCTCCCCTTCACAAGACCACATATTGCTTACATGTACTGGAATCAGCAAATAAGTCACTCCTGCATACCTGAGTGGAGATGTCCCATTCCCATAATTGAAACCCAATACAACACCATGACTTTACTAAATTCAAACCAAGATCAATTGCCTTGAATAACCCAGGAAGCTGAATAGGAAGACATTTAGTATCATACCTGAGAGGATCTAGTGAATCCCAAAACAGAAAAACACTTTGCTTCTGTTTTGTATTTCATTTGCTCTTCATCTTCCTTGGAAAAAGGAACTATATCACTCCCATACCGAAAACCTGGAGAACGAGAGAAGAGCATCTGGTAAGCATATGGGCCTACAATTTTAACGCTGAAATTAGCTCTCTGAATATTTTAACAATGCATTCGTGCCCCACAGCTACGTTCCACACATGCTCATCAAATTACTTTCCCTGTTAGCAAAAAAAACCCAAACACCCATAGACACATTTTTGTACTTCACGAACAGCAGTTGCACTCCTTGTACATAATTTTATGTAACATAAGTACTCTCAGAGAGCAGGAAAGAAAATAAGGGAACATCTTGCCTAACAAAGTTACACTCACAGAATAGATTTAAGCAAATCAGAATATATTTCAGCAAACAGATTGCAACATTCTCTGCAAACATAATACAAGCAACCTCAAACACACAATAAATCATACCACACTAGGTGACACCAGAAGAGATTCAGAGAATAAAATGTGCTAACAGTAGAAGCAAGGTACACAATAGAAAACACTCTTGTATGAAGAACTGGTCTTTTTATATATTTCTGTATTTTACTTCCCATGCTATACATTACAGGTATTTGTCCATAAAATAGGAAGCTGTAATTTCTCAGAGGTATCATCTGCTCCAAATGCTTATTCTCCTATCTCAGCTCCCAGTATCCTCCCTGTAATGTCATCATATTATTATGTTGCCACAGACTAAGGATGATATCCTCAGGTGTGAAGAAAGCAGAAGGAACAGAGATAAATCCCTGGATGAAAAACCTGTAAGATACATTTTCCTACAAACTGAAAAGCGAACATACAGAATGAAAGAAATTTCAGTACAGGTGCTGCAAATACAAAATATTGTCTAATCGTGACATTTCTCAAAAGCTTCACAAAAGTCCAGGAGACATCAGTAGCTCTTTTAACATTAGAAATACCACGCCACTGACAGGGGTATCTTTTATCTCTTTTGTTCACACTGAACTGCTCACCACTTCTTTTTACTAGTATCCCACAACTATTTACTAACTTAAGGAGTCAGAAGATTAGCTAAGAACAGTCACAAATCCTTCAAAGTGCATTTGCTGTAAGAACTGGATTTTTTTAACACAGTTTTGAAGTTGTAGAATGTAACTAGACCATCTTTTAACCATCATTTCTGCTTAAAGAAGGTCATATTGTCATTGGGACTTTATCTGATACTGCTATGAAACACCTATGAATGCTACAATTGAAATAGATTCAATTAAAAAATACAACTTATTCTAATTTTCAATTTATGTTATTTATCTGACAGCACTCTCTATGCTGTTATCTGAATAGTCCTGCTCTTTATAGTTAATATACTTGCCCTACTTGTGTAGGATTGAAATAGCAAAGGAAAGGAAAAAAACTAGTAAGAAAATGTATCTATACAATCACAAAAAATGAAACAGCTTTGCTTAACTCAATTTTTAAAAGTAAGTACACTATTTCCTGCTGTTTCTGGGCCTGTAGTCTTCTAAGGAAATTAATCTGCTCAGAAAGAAACTGCAGATCATAAAAAGTATGTTGCATACAACTTTTTCAGATTGATCCTGTTATAGTACAGCAAAGCTAGTACTCCTGAACATTAAACCCTCCTTTGATGGCTTCATCTTTCCAAGTGCAGAATAACTAGAGCACTTGCTCATCTACAAAAAAAGCAGCACTATGAAAGCATTCATGTTATCAGTACAACTGAAGATCTAAAAACGGAATAGTGGTAGCAGAACTACTCACTACAGAACCGAGGTATGGCCTTCCACAGTGTGTAGTTCAGAAAGCTTCTGAAAGGAACTTAGTGCCTTCTAAGTTCCATCTGTTGTTATTACTATTATTATTGTTGTTATTCCTATTATTATTCCTACTGCTGGCAAAATAAGATTTTTTTTTTAATATGTGAAAACAAAGAGTCTCATGCAACAGTCTCTGCGTTCCACCAGCCTACAGGGCTCACATTCTAAGCCCAAGCTAGGCTTCAAGTTATAAAACTAAGAGGCCCTGAGGTGACCCAAGAGTCCAAGCCATTATCTTCCCTTTGTCTTCAGGGTGCACATGAAGATGTTGTACCTTGAATGGTATCATCTTTCTGAACCTCTGTCTCATCATCATCATTCAAGCAGTAAACAGTTTCTTTTTGCACGTCCTCTTTTCTGAGGGTTTTAGCATCCACAATTGCCCAAAGTTTTTTCACATTCTCTTCTGTGACCTTGATATCAAAATTCAAAGAAAAGGAATGTTTAACATTTCAATGGGATCCAGAGTACATAACAAAACACACAAAAAATACTTAGCCTGAGTGCTGCATTGTTTTGCCAATAAAGATCTAATAAAGACTGTCAAATAATGCATCTCTGACCGCCACCACAGTGCTTTCAGCACTGCTTCATCTGTATGAGACCTAACATACAAACTGTAGCATATTGCCAACAAACTTCTCCTGGTTTTTCATTAAACCTGTAGGTTAAGTCATTTGTGGAAGTCTTTGAGTCACAGGATACCATGTAAATTGCTTGCTATGCAATTTACTACCTCCAGCTGTATCAATACTTTTGACAAAGCATTAAGAAATACATTAAAGATACAGTAAGATTCAATGTTCACTCAGTTTGCTTGGCCAAGTTTTCCATCAGGCTTACTACACTACAGGATAAAAATACCTTATATTACTAAAGCTTCCCCAAAAGGCAAAAAGATCCCAGTTGCATTATGGACTTGGGAGGGAAAGAAGGAATAAGTATTTACAGTAAGTGAATGTTTCCCAACTACAGGGCAATAAAACTGCTTTCTTTTCTCTCTGCTTAAGTGAAATTGATGGCATAGCTAGTACATGAGAACAAAAATGTATAACTAGGCAGAAAACAGTAAATACATAATAGATTATGGCAGTATGACTGCTATATGACCTCAGGCTAGTCACCCAGTTCATGTTGCTTATTCTCCCAAACTTACTTTATTTTGTGTATAAACATCTTTGGGAGGGGACTCTTTCTGTCTATTTGCACTGGTCTGGCACAATAGCCTAATAAAAAAATTAATAACTATAAATAAAAAGTTTATGTCTTTCAAGGCTAGTATACCCAGCTCTCAGACTTCAGATATATTTCATCTTCATAATATCAGGCTCAGTTTCTTGTTGAAATAACAAAACAAACTCCATCTCACCAGATCCATCAATACCGCCACACTACACAGTTACCTATTAACTATTCTATAACAACAAATTTGCACATTTGCTGCCTTTAAATACACTTGCTTTTCCCTAGCACTGATTAAAGGAACCATATAAACTGTAAGAAACAGACTGGGCACAAGCTCTGCCAAACAGTACAAACAAGCTGAAAAAACAGACTTTTTATTCCAAGTCTGAAATAACAACACATGTGATTTGAAACAATGACTGGTAAAACATTTACACCCATCATTTTATGCACACATGTCCAAAATTCTTCTCACGCCTAGGGCTTTAGAAATATGTATATAAAGTCTCATATACCACTAATGCTGAATGTAAATCTTCAATCACAGCATTCTTAATCAGGGGCATCCACTTCAATACTACTAAGTGCCAGAGCAGACAGTAATCACTCCTATTTCTGTACCTTAAGAATTTTAGTTATTTAATGAGTATGGTGAAGTTAAAGTTGCTGTGGGAACCACAATTTTAGATGTACTGGCTACCAACCAAACAAAAATCTCTATTATAATTACTTGGATGTTGTTTTATCTTTATTTTCCTATCTTTAAGGAAAAAAAAAAACCAAAAAACAAACATGTAGTTGCATCTAACTTGCTGCCAAATTACACTGGAACATATGATCTTACACACTTACTGATTTGTAGGCCACAATCCTTATAGACAAATTAGGACCAATAGTGAGCTGGCAGGGCCAAGGCATAGGCTTTCTTTCCATTTTCTTAAACATTGAAAGGCGTTCCAGGCTCTCTCTAAATGAAGGAATCAGGAAAACAGCAATGAACTCTGGTGAACTATAATAAAGTATTATAGACAATACACTCTCCTTAAGGAAATGCAGAAGTCCAAACTGTTTCAGCTTTGATTGCATAAAGCAAATAAACTGCATCAATAATCTCACCATTACCCATTGTCAGAAAAGAGAACAAAAAAAAAGAGGTGGTACAGTAGATTATCTCTATTTTCAGCTTTTATGATGGTGTGACACTAGGGCTTAAAGGCACTGTGTTAAGTCTAGTGATAAAACCACACAATTACTTCTTAAGCATTTTCCATTTTTCTGTGCTCATCCAATTAGGCCATGTAGCAAGCTGAACAATAAAAAATTAGAAAAGGCTCTCTAAGTGGTAAAATGCTTTCTATAGTTAAGCTGAAGAAATAAAGAATCCAGTTGCAATTAACAGGATTTTGTTGATGTAGAAATTAACTTCTGGCACTTTTTTACACCGTACTAGTGAACTCATTAATTTAAGGGCATTCTGTCATAGAAATAAGATATTTCAACTATTTCTAGCCTAAACAGCAGATATAGAAGTTCAAAATACACAAAAAAATGAACTGTAATGAATTTATACTAAAAAGTATTAACTTAATTGCACAACTTTTAGCAATGGAGTCCAAAATTAACAACTCACAGTAATTTATAATATATCACTGTGAATTCAAATAGGCTTGCCCCCCAGAACAGCTTTCAGCTAATACAAACTGTATTGTCGATTTGGCTGTAAAATTCCAACACAGAGAAAGCTCTCAATTTTTTGTCTTTTATTGCATGATAAAGCAAAGATAAGAGAAAGCTGAACTACTCTTTTTCACATTATGATAAAACCTGGAATCCACCACTCTTGATTAAAGCACTTGTATGGCAGAAATCAAGATGAAGGCCTAAAATGACCAGCAGAGAATTCAACTTGGCATTCTACTTTTCAGGTTTCCTAGTATGAACAGAGTTGGTTATTTTAAATTCTAAAAGCACAATGAAAG
This sequence comes from Chloebia gouldiae, assembly GCA_003676055.1. Classification (NCBI taxonomy): domain Eukaryota; kingdom Metazoa; phylum Chordata; class Aves; order Passeriformes; family Passeridae; genus Chloebia; species Chloebia gouldiae. Next base: position 7,177,652 of record QUSF01000012.1, read on the forward strand.
GCAAAACTCACTGGGTTTTTTATATGAGATAAACACTGGATTTCCTTTCTAGTTTTGTTTATTTTTTTTTCTAATGGAAAGGAAGATTTTTTTTTCCCTAGCAATACAGACATCAATACAAGATTTTAAAAAAGAACTTGGTTCTACATCATTAGGAGTACTGCAATACATACATTCAGGCAAGAGTACAAAAATCAAATACACAAGTGCCAAATGCCTAAAATGTAATTTAAGCTCAATTTATTATCTCTATCCTTTAATTTCTTATATTTACAGAAGAAAAATGCTGCCTATAATTAAAGATGACCCAGTCAATAGAACCTTGCAAAGTACATTTCAGCTTGTATTTAATGAACACAACCTTTCTCTTCTGCTCTGCAATCCCTTCCCTCAAAACCCAGAGGCAGCAGAAGTACATCCTGTCTAATAGGCTGAGTATCATAACAAAAAATCACAACAAAACCTCCTCAGTCACTTTCCTGGCATGGCTAATTTATTTTTACAAGAGTTGAAATATTTTTACCAGCAGGAATAATTAATCTAGGAAAATGGAGAGCGTATCTGCATTGGCCAATTATCATGACAGATTTGCAAAGCTGACTTCTTAAAGCTTGATAAGCAACTTAATTGCATCTAAAACCTCACATACTCTTAAACAACTTTTCCAACTAAAGCTTTAATCTACTAGCCAAATGCCTATTTATCCAGAGATTTTGGATTTCCCCTGAAAGTATGGCACAAAGACAGCTTGTAAAGTAGCAAGAGTCTGTGATAAAAAAAGTATAAAGAGGCCAAGCCACATGGTAGGTTCATGCATATGGATTATCCTAAAGGATAAATGGGCCAGGAAAGATTCTGCTTTTCTGTGCAGTCTTTGAAGCAGTGACAAAGCCTGCTTTTTTCTAGAGACTCAGACTGCTCTGTTGACTAGTACAGAACACAGACACAGTGACACATGTCTCTTCACTAATGCACAGCACAGCTCAAGGAGCAGCTTCTCTGGCTGCTGAGGTGCAAAGCTGACCAGCTGAGCTAGGGGAGGGAAAGAAATCCCACAAATAAACTGATGAATTACAGCATACAAACCTACAGGGACAACCCTCATCTAAAAATTACCTTTGATAATGACATTACAGCTGTAGTCTGCTAGCTTCCTGAAAATCACATTGTCTAAAAAATCACTTTTCATAATTGTAGAACAGAACTACTGAGACAGTAACTCAAGACTATGATAGGTCCATTTTGCCTGTTTCCCAACCGAGACAACATCTATGTAGAAAAGTCTTGGATATATCATTAGCTACAGGTTTTCAGAGATACACCAACTTTTATTCTTTCATTGGGAAAACAAGAAGTGAAAAATCATTTTTCAATTCCTGCATTCCTAATGCAAGAAAAATGAAAAATAAAGAAGTATATTGTTTGTCACAGTGGCACAGCAGACTGTGATTAAAAAGCAGGATTCAACAAACATTTATTCAAAGAAATTGTGGGAGTTTATCAAACTAGTGAGCTAGAAGTAGTCTGCAACCAAGGAACAAAGGCTACCGTTAAATGCGGATGTTCAAGGTGAACTATGCCACAAATTCCACCTCTTTCTAAAACATGTTTTTGAAATTACATTTACAGAAATGTTCCCCTCCAAAATCCTCCAACACTAAAGATGGAAGGAAACTGATTTTTATATTTAAATATAGATACAGAAAATTAATGTTCCTCTGAAATCTCTAAGCTCTTCTACTTATTCTAAAGCCACTGAAGAAGCTGTATGAAGGGGACTGAGGGTACAGTAAGTCATGAAATTCACTGACTTCAACTGATTACTTAGCTCCATCTTTTGGAGAAGAAATCAGGAAGTATATCAGGAAGTATATCAGGAAGTATATCAGGAAGTA
>QUSF01000012.1:7179556-7239439 GCA_003676055.1 Chloebia gouldiae
ATCAGGAAGTATATCAGGAAGTATATCAGGAAGTATATCAGGAAGTACAATAACCAGGATTAGCCAAATTTACCTGAAAGTATAAATTTCTTCCAGCCCTCCTTCTTCATCCAAAGTATACATGAGCTTCCTCACCACATCAATACCTTGCTTTTGTTGTTCAGTTAAACCCTTTATTGGAAAAGAGTTTCTGTGCATATGAGCATGTACACTAGCACTTGTATCTCCACTTCCTTCATCAACACTCACTGGAAATGGCAGACTAAGAACAAAAGAAGAACCAGTTAGTTTGACATTCTTCCTTATTAAACAACCAAGCAAAATAAAACAAAAATGTTCTTAGGATCAATGATTTCTATCTAGCTGCAGACAGATGTATAAAGACCCACAGGACCTGCAAAACAAATTAAGGAGTATTTCAAGCCTACTTGGCATTGTTAACATCTTGACCAGAGCAATGCACCAGTTCTGGGTATTGTGCATCAATAAAGACACCTACATACAGTAATAGATTAGACAGCAAAGTCAATGCTGATTAGAAAGCAAGATCCATTAAAAAATATTGAACAAAATAAAGCCAATAGAGAAGGGAATTAGAAGGCAAGACAACCTTAAATACAAAAAGCTGTTGCAGAGAGGAAGGAAACAATCAGTTCTTTGTATTCTGCCTGTACTCCAATCACATCGTGGAGTCAGGTCAGATAGTCAAAAACCTGATAAAGGCATTTCAAAGCATAATCTCTAAAACCAACTGCCTGAGGAGAGAGAAGAGTCTCCATCACTGCTAATCTTTATCAGAAGGTTAGACAAACACTGCTCAGCAATGACAGACATACAGCTGACCCAGTCTGAAGCAGAGGATTGCTCCAGATGACTTGTTAAAGGCCGTTCCAGGCCCGTGACTCTGTACCAGCTCCAAATGCCAGCAAGCAGGACATTCTCTGCAGTGGAGCTATTAGTTATTTCTGGAACAAATGTTATTCTTTATGATTTTAATAGCTCACAACACTGGATGAATTTCTGACTGAAGATGACACATTTTTCCTGCACTTCATGAATTTGATTTTAACATTTAGCCAGGGGTTATAGATAAAATGATTTTGCTGCTCTTCAAATATAAGAGAGTGTTAACTAAGTATAACAAACACAGCAGAGAAAGATTGTAAGATCCTCAACTCTGTGCCCCTGAAAACACCTGCAGATTTTTCAGGTCTTTCATCTGATCCAATTGTGAATGAACCACATGATACCTTTTACCACATTTCTATAAAGTGAAATAACTTTAGCATTGTATTATGTTTTTTAAAAAGCAACCTACACGTCTCTACCATACGTTCACCTCATTAGTCCTCACTAAACTTATCCATGAAGCAACAGATAATAAGCAGAGTTAACATTATGCACAACAGTGTCACATACAGCAAAATTAAAGATCAAGCGCCATCAAAGTGTTTAGTACCTTTTTAGGAAGCAGATTCCACTGACAAAATATAGAAACTGTATTTTTAAGCTGATAGGGCAACATCAAAAGGCTTCAAACGTCTGAGAGGTAAAAGTTTGGCTACATTCACTATACAATACCCAGAGACTACTGTGATGAGAAGTATGTAATACCCAACACTACACAGTGCTCAGCATGTGCTTGGCACCTGGAAACAGGAGAAAACCCAACTCTCTGCTGCAAGTTACAACCTAGTCTATGATCAGGGCATAAGAGATGGAAGCATAGGTTATAACAAAATTTTTAGCAAGGTTTTTTTTTTAATAAGCATTTTATATTTGTACAAGTAACAATCAAATAATCCTTTGTTCCTGTGGCTGGGAGACAGGGTGCAAACCTGAAGCCAATGCTGTAACAGCAACATTTCTTTTCTGCTTCATAAACAAGGGAGCAGTAGCTGAATACCAGGGCTCCAAAAGATGTACTCTGACTGCAGAGGTACTCAGATTCATGGTCTTGCACCTCTACTGCCTCCAGTGCCAACAACAGCTCAAATAAGCCAGGAGGGGTGTGTCACACTGGAAGCATAACTGCTTTTCCTGTGTAGACAGAACCTGGTATCTTTGCATCCAGCCTCCCCTAAGCAAAGGCAAAGATGCTTTGTGGAGGATCAGACTATGACTTTCATTCACATTTTCCTATCTAACCCCTCTTATCTTTCAGATGGGTTGGTAAATGGTATAATTAATTCATTATTAAGTTCACAACATTGTTCCTTACAGAATGCTGAATCTAGGTTAAAGTACATGGTCATAAGTAAATCTAGGGCTTTAACCTTCTCCTGTGACAGTATTTATTATTAACAGCCACATAAAGTTTTGCTTTTAAATAAACTCCTCTAGAAGGCTCACAGCTTCCAGTTGCCATCACATGCAACAGCTAATACAGACCTTAATACCACTATTGATTATCTGGATCAATGCCTGTATCTACAGTATGACAACCAAGGGATTCCTGTTCTAACACATAAGACATTGCTTCCATTTTCCAAGCTCATCATTGTGAATATAACCCTTCTCTCCAGACCTGCTCCTCTACTGACACCAGAATCAAGCTATTAACATCTGCAACACTACCTCATTATTTCTTCCCAGTAATGCCCTTACCTTTTGTTGCTGTGACAAAAACACTGTTTCTTGGTTTATTTTTGGTTTATTGTTTCCTAATTCTCTGCTTATATTTTTCTTTTGTCTCCCATTTTATACTTTGGCTTTAAGCTATAAGCTTAAGTGGAGAAAAAGCCATCATCTTAACATTTATTTGCACATTATTTAACCAAGGGGATTTGGCTCATAAGTGGAATTCAAAGTACATATAACTGAGAGAAGTACTTACAATAATCACGTTCCTTACTGGTACACCTCTGAAGAGACCATATCCAGCAGATCATGAGCTATTTCAATATAATTATTAAGAAAGAATAATTTCCCTTTAGAAGATGGCATAGTACATTACAGCCATTTTAATACTTACAAAAACTGAAGTGAAATTCCTGTTTTCTTCAAGTTAGCAATAATAATTCCCAGCTGATCCTCACTGACAGGACTACTAAGGTCTGTAAACAGTTCAATGTGCGTCTTCTCATATTTTTTTCCTCTTGAAATAGAGAAAAACATTTACATATGTTGAAAACATTATAAGGGTATTTTTAAATTATTTCCTTAAAAAATTATAACAAAAATAATATATTTGTAATTACTTTTACCAAATATATATACTTGTAAAATGAAAGAAAGCAAATAAGCCTATTTGGTAGAAGTTGTTCTATCACAGGTTATAGTATTCATCCTAAGTGTTTATCTTTATATGCTTCCCCTTTCTCCCTCCTACCCTAAAACTGAGGATTCTAGCCCTGTGACTGTAGACAGTAACTACATCTAAATGAATGGAACTCTGCCAATTTTCATCAATGTGGATAAAATGCTAATAAAATATGTTAGGCTGCTTATGGACTACACTGGTTATTTCCTTTGTCGCTGTAAGCCTGTTCTTGTGAAAATGTATTTTAAATTACTGTTGCTGGTGGGGGTTCCATTTTCGTAATCTAATTCAGGAGATTCATTAGAGAAGATGGACTTTCAAGACAACTTAATATACTAAAAAGTAGTAACAGTACAGATCAGGAAGGCTGGCAAATGACAGAACAAAATTCAGTTGAATTGGTACAGTTTAGAACTGGAGAATCAAACATAAAGAGTGATTTTCTTGAATTTTTACCCTATAGTATTTTCTCAAATTAAGATAAACTCCATATCAAAGGGGTTATACAGGCTACAAGAAAACCCAGTGTTCCATAGCTATTCAAGACTATAATGCCATAAACACAGTAATTTTCATTCACAACTCAGTTTTAACCATTAAATGGATACAGCTTTCCACAGTGATTAGACTTTATTCATGAAGTTCTAAATTGCATCACCAAGTGCAGTCTTCTGCACTCACAATTAGATCATATAACCTTTTTAGAAACATGATCAAGCTCTGATTTGAGAGGAAGTGCAGTTACCTTCCTTTCCTTGCACCACTAGTTCGATGTTAGAAACACCTTGCCAGCCTCAGTACATTCACTGATAACTTTGTAACACTGATGTCAACATTTTTTCTCAGTTTAAAGAGTGTTTTTTCATACTGCACCTTTATTTCTCACAGCCTGCATATTTACAAACAGCCACTTCATCTCCAACAGTCTTTAAATTTCTAGGCTGAACAAATTCACTTTCCTAGTTTTGTTTTCTTTTTAATTTTCTAAAATGTGCCATCACATTTAAATCCAATAACCCTTTTCTAAGCATTTTAGCATCCATTTTTGAAAGCAGGACACAAATTATGTGACAGAAAGGGAAGGCTTTGTGCCTTCTATAATGGCATTAATACTCTCATGGCTCTACTACAGAGCTGCCAGTTGCCTCAGAAAGCTCTCCAATTGTCTGGACAAATCAGAAGTCTAACAAGGATTCTTTGGAGACAAATTTCTGTAGTGCGTTGTTTATCTTTAATGTTTTGGGGGTTTCTTGCCTTTTTTTTTTTTTTAAGAAAGCACTTCCCATATTTATACATACAGTAAATATAAGACTGACAAGAAAATAGTACAAAGTCAGACTTCTGTATAAGACTTCAAGTTACATACTCACATTGTTTGCTTCTGAAGCAAGTCCATACATACAATGATAGCATCCAAAACTAGGCAAAATTAAGAAAAATCTCACAATATGAATCAAGCAATGATAAGTGGTTTTCGTATAAAACAATTTTACATTTTCACTCCCTCTCAAAGACTGACAAACATGCATTTTTAGTTAAAAAATACTCTTTTGAGATACTTTTCAAATAACGTGTGCAAGAGGTCCCTATATAACTTGTCCATATTGTGATCTTGTCTATACCCCATCTACCCAATGGAACACTAAAAAGACTCCTTCAGATCCCAGCCTCTCAACTGACAATGAGGCTGAAGTCCATGAAGAGGCAATCTAACCTTTAGAATGTTACTCTGAATACACCAACAAAATTTCGATATATAGTTTCCTCATTCATGTTTTTCTTTCAGCCACCTGCATCTGACAATCTCTCAGTTTCTGCCTCATCACAGTGTCCACTGGGAATGTGTGAGCCAGCTGAGTGGCTGCACACTTCTCTGAAATAGCTGTGACTGCCTATATAGAGCTCACAGCAATCGTTTTATGGTCAGAGAAAGACAACACAGGAAACTGAATTGAATGTAAATGAAACAAATGAAGGAACATCAGATCACCCTTTAAAACTCTTCACCTTAGTTACGTGTAACTAAGAGCAGAAGACAGTCAAGCATGAATGGCATTCAAACCAGGGAGTAATACTTGGCAATGTTTGAAATACTTTATGAATAAATCAATCTGATAAATCTCTATTCTGCTTTCTCTGAGGTAGAGATAGTTTTCTTAACAGGAGCTGGCATGGGGCTGTGTCTTGAAATTGTGCTGGAAACTGTGATGATAATATAGGGATGTTGTAGCTGTTGGTGAGCAGTGCTTGCACAGAGCCAAGGCCTTTTCTGGTTCTTGTACCATCTTGTCAGGGAAGTGGCTGCGGGGGGCACAGGAATGTGGGAGGAGACACAGCAGGGACAGCTGGTCCCAACCAACCAGTGGGATATCCCACACCACCTGGCATCACACTCAACACGTAAAGCTGGCAGGAAGAAGGAGGAAGGGGATATTCAGAGTTCAGTCAGATGGAGCCCTGCTCTCCTGGCAATGACTGAACACCTACCTGCCCTGGGGAAGCAGTGAATAATTCCTGGTTTTGCTCTGCTTATGTGCACAGCTTTTAACTTCCCTTTATGAGTTTTCTCCCTTTACCCTTTCAGTTCTCTCCCCATCCAACTGGTGGTGGAATGAACAAGTAGTTGTGTGGGGCCGAGTTTCCAGCTGGGCTGAAAGCACGACAGTCAGGTTTCTGGAACTTCTACTGACTTATTTAATAAACAACATTTTTATTAAAAAACATAAGCCAAATCCTGTAATGCTATTTTAAAAATACATGCCTTATCTGAAGACTAAAATTATATTACTATCTTTGTTCTCTTTAATTAACAGACTACTTCATAAAAGCAATGGCTCTTTTAAGGCCAAGGCTACATCTGTTAGCCTAAAAACGTCAAAAGGCAGCTAAGTCTGCTTTTGAACAAACTTACAACCACAAATTAGCTCAACTCTGATAGTAGTTAAAACTTGGGAGGCTGAGCCCAATTTTGCAACACTGACTTCCTGTCTCCTACGTAGCTGAATCAGTTCAAGAAGTGATCTGCAGCAAAAGGATACAGTCTGCTTGTTCAGAGCCTGGTTTAATCACATTTTGAATGTCTTCCAGCAGATCAAAATCTGGCAGCATTAGTGATCTATGTACAGTAATGTTTTGGTATTGATCTTCACTGGCAAGGTTATTTCTAGTGCCATTAGTGCCAAACAAAACTACAGCGACTTCATCTTTACTCTCAGCAAAAACCTGCAGATACAGAGAACACAAAACAGGTATAAAAACAGGTAGATTGATACACAACTATGTTAGGCAAGCCTAACAATTACAATGTATTTACTGGTTTTTACTTATTTGATGCTATCCTCTCAAAATGTTATCTTGCAGTGAGATCACACATCTAGATATAATTAACTAAAACTTACAAGAGGCTATTTGTTTTATCTGGGATAAAACAAAATTGGCTGATTCAGTCTTCAAAATGAGTCTTCTGTGTGGTAACTAGTAAGTGTTGAAATATTTTAGAGAAAGAGAAAAGCAATTCTTTTCCCTAGAAGTTTCTACTGCCCTGAAGAAAAAGAGTGACCATCCCAACTATCATATCTCATGCACAAAAAACACAGCTGAAACAAAGAGCACTGTTACTCCTGCATACACAGAAACTAATTCTCACTCATTCCTCATTTAGTTCAATTATTAGTAAATGAGAAAAATGTTTCACAGATGTTATTAACACTTACGAAGTCACACACACCTGTCTCTGCAGAAACTTTGTCATAATCTTCTTGGCTTGGTCAAGAGAAGACTCTTCACCAGGGGAAGAATTGCTCATTGTACGGCCTACATCCAGGCACAGCACTACTGCCACCTGAAAAGCATGAGTGAGAGTAAAAAACAAAATACAAGCATAATTACTTAAAAGGTTAAAAGGGTTCATACAAAACCTAAAAATCAAACTACTTTACAAGAGGTTTCTTTTACCCTAGCTGTTAATAAGAGACAATGGTAGAAGACAGAACTGGTATAATGGCACTGAAAAGAAGATAATTTCATCCTCTATTATGTTCCAGACATTTCAGTGGAAAATACAAAAAAAATCCTATGCTACACAATGACCTGTAAAGGGCATATAATTTCTATACAATCCCATGAATGTATTTGGGATCTAAGGGCTTTTTAGCATCAGGAAATTAATCAGACAAAATGTTGACAATTGGAATGATTAATTTCCATTTTCAATTTAGGAGCTTAAATCCCTCACATTAGTCTATGTTTTTGCATTTCTGATCACCTCTTTTACTGACCTATACAAACCACTGCCCAAGTCTGCCCATGAATTGATTTATACACTAGAATTAAATAAAATTGTTTCTTGCAATTTCTCATTTGACTCTAAGTTCCTCTCAAGGTTTTTCACAGACTCCCCTTATCTAGATTAATCATCCAGCTGAATATAGTTGAAAGAGAAATTCAGCAAAATGCAGCCCTGCATGTACAAAGCCAGCTCAAATTTATTCTCATGGATTAAACCAAAATTCCCTAATTATACATCAAAACCTTCCTTGATGGGCTGCCAGTAGATTAAATTACGCTGTCTGAAAAAAAATTGTTTGCCAGAACACAGTAGAGTCAGGTATTACCTAGGCCGGAGCCAGGTGATTTGTTTTAAAATACAAAATATATCCAATCCCAGAAGAAATGAAGCTGACAAAATGATGTGGACAATAATCCTAAATCTGCCAAGTGGCACAAGATGTAGAGTCTGCTTCTGCAAAGCAAAATGGATGCACAGCGAGAAAAGGTGTTGGTCTAAGCTCTGCATATGCTCTTGCAAGCAACTCCAAGTACCTGCTGAGCAGCAGAGCTCCACAAGCTGCCCAGCAGGCTCCACTCAGTCTCAGCACTCTGCTCCTCACCCTGCCTTCACAGTGGCTTGCCTGGGAGCTGGGGAAAAGTGCCAGAATCAGCCAGGTCTGCAGCAGCTCAGAGTGGAGCAGAGGCAGTTACAGAGGCCGCACTGCGTTCTCTCAAGGGCCTCGGCAGTGCCCACCTCCAGCCTGAGGAATCACTGTATCTACCACAGCAGCAGTAGCTATAATAGAGCAAAGAGAGACATGGCTACAGCAGCACAGATAAAGCTGCGTTTAACAGGTAACAAACTGCCCCGTAACACGAGTGACCTCAACACGGCTTTCACCAATAAGTTCCCTTAAACACACCACACACACAAACTGCATTTTCAACCGAGCAAAACCAGTTCTGGCATTATCCTAGCAAGAGCAATGGCAGTCCCTGCTGCGGGAGCTGCACTGTGCTCTGAAGCAGGAAGAGATTCCCTCTGAGCTAGCCAGCTTTGCACGGGCAGCGGCTCGGCGGCCAGCACGGGAGGAGCCGCCGGGTGCCAGGGATGGTGCCCGGGACGGGGCCCGCGGGAGCCCGCAGCCCCGGCCTCACCTTGCCGCCGGGCGCCATGGCGCTGCTGCGGGCCGGCCGTCCCCCCGGGAACACGCGGCCGCGCCTCGCGTTCCGCGCCGCGGGCAGCGCCGCCTAGCGCCGGAGCGGGCCCGGGCGGGGCCGGTTCGGGACGGGCTGAGGGGGAAACTGAGTCAGGCAGGGCGGGCGGCGGCAGGGAGGGGACGTGTCGGGTGCCTCCCGCGTCTTTCTCCTCAGGGCTCCCCGCAGCCCGCCCTCCAAGCGCCGCGTCTCGCAGGCGCGCCTGTCATTTTGGCCGTAGTTGGAGCGGAGCGTAGCCGAGGACAAGCCAGCGGCGGGCGGACTGGGGTCCCTGAGGAGAGGCGGCGTCAGAAGCTCTTCGGTGTAATCCTGGAGCGCCTCCCTGTTTCCCCCGCCCCTCACCCATGGTGGTGTGACCGCGCTGTCAGCCCAGCCCCACAGGCACTCACTCACCCCTCACCGTCAGCACCGGGGAGAAATCGGGAGGGTTAAAGCTGGAAAACTCGTGGGTTGAGGTAGTGACAGTATAATAATAAAAGTAAGAGTCGTGCACACAAGCAAAGCAAAGCAAGGCATTCATTCACTGCTTCCCCAGGGCAGGCAGGCTTTCAGTCATCTCCAGGAGAGCAGGGCCCCATCACATGTTATGGGGATGGGAAGACTCCAATATGCACACTCCATCACCCCAAATAGTCCCTCTTCCTCCCCTCCCCTTTATATACTGTGATGTTACATGGTCTGGAATACCCCTTTGGTCAGCTGGGGTCACCTGTCCCAGCTGTGTCACCCCCAGCTCTCTTGCCAACGTGGCCATACAAAAAGCAGAAAAGGCCTTGGTTCTGTAAGCTCTGCTCAGCAGTAACAAAAACACCTCTATATTATCAACCCCGTGTTCAGCACAAACGCAAAACACATCCCCATACCAACTGCTGTGAAGAAAGTTAACTCTATCCCAGCCAAGCTCAGAGGGGCTGTCTCCAGGACTCTCCAGCCTCCTCTTCGTGGCACCCCAGAGTCCCAGAGGACACCGCCTGATGGAGAGCAGCCATTCCCCTTCACCACTAGGACAGGATTTCACCTGTCTGAAGCATCCCAAAAGTTGAATTCTGCCTGTGAATCACCAATGGGTCAGGATTGTTTCATTAAACACTGGCACAAAACTAGTTTTCTCCCACCATTAACAGAAAGAATTTCAGAACCACACTACATTCAGGCTATTTGATCAAACTAACTGATTTTAAATCCTAGTTAAATAGATGCTATACCAGGTATATCTTGGCGCCCATTGGCTATTAAATCATTAGAGATATATGACAATGGCAAGTATGTCATTACATGTATTTCGTACTTCTTGTTCTGCATTACCTCCCCTGTATCCTTTGATCATTATCATTACTACTGTCTTTCACTTCTAGGTGTATGTCAAAACCCACATATTATCTATAGTTATTCTTAAAACAGAGCTCAAATTGGGGATACTAGTATAGCTACAAAAGAGTAAAACTCATTTGAACACTTCAAAAATCTTGTACTAGAAGATGACCCTACAAACACAAGTGTTTCCTTTTTATTCTGAGTGATGTCTGAAGACAAAAAAAGTCCCCTTTCCCTTCTTACTACATTGCCATGCTTTGGGAATGCTGGTAATTGAGGGATTCTCTCTTCAAAGCGCTTTGCATATCAAAGGAACAGAGCAGCTTGGCAATGTGACAAACATTTTAGGGGAAACCGGTAGGCAAAAAAACCCCAGTCAGCTACTGCCAGAGAAAATCTTGCATTGTCTTCCTGAATGTCTCTAAGGAGATTTCAGATTAATCAGCCAAAGAAATCAGGCTGCTTACTATCATTATTATTATTACTGATGTTATCTTAGTCCAAAAGCCCTCCCTTGGGCTCCTGACCAGGCAAATCCCACTCCAGCTGATTTCTAGCATAGCTTGAATTCTAGGCACAAAACAGGAGATGTGTACACACATGCAGGAAGAATAAAGAACTCATCAATTTAATCAGTAGTAGCTTTTCACACACCAGCAGAAAAGCATTTTGCAAGACATCATGATCAATGAACATTTCATTTTATTGCTGGGGTTGGAAAGTAAAACCCCAGCCCTGACTGCTGGAACAGAATAGTGACATAAACCCCTTCTCTCTGAATCCTAGATTTGACATGAAAGCTGAACCCCAGGCTTTGGTCCAAGCTCTTGCTGCTAGAGCTGTACGTGCAAACATTACTCAGGGAAACCAAATTTGGGCCAGAACTGGGAACCTCTGATCACAGGAAGTTTGTATGCCCAGCCCAGGTACCAGCATCCTATTTCCTTACAAAGTCTGAGTAAAACTAAAGACACCTATAACCATGAAACTCCATCTGTGATATTCCTGTCCTTTAGCTCTCAGTCTGACATAAATAAGGGTTTTTAGCTCTCTAGCAAAAGAAACAATAAACCCAAACATTTCCACTTCACACCTTCATGATGCCAGATTTCTTCAGAGCTGTTGCCACCATTCATAGGAAAACTGGCTAATCATTCCTGAAACAAACTTCAATCCACATTTCCTTTTTCTTTTGCAAGTCTGAACAGAGTTCCCTTATTGGTAATAATCAAATCTGACTAATCAACTCCATCTGGGGTACTGGGGCTTTGTTAGCCTGGATGAAGATTTGAGGATCTTTGCTTGTAAAAGCGTCTGTGACTAATTGTCCATTTCAATTGTATAGAATGCCAGTCTCTGGGTATAAGTAATAAATATGACATCTCAGAGGACTCAGGATCTGGGGTGACCAGCTATAATCTCATTCACACCAAAGTGTGTGCCACCTCAGTGTCAGTGATGGTCTCACTCATTGCTCTGCTCATTCCTTCTTTGGTTAATTCTCCCCCAAACCAAGCCTGGATTTAGTAAGCATACTCTTGGGAAGCAGCAATGAATGGTCTGCTTTGTGCTTAACTCCACTCAATGCCTTTACAAGGCAGCAAGGAAAACGTCTTCCCTGGTTTTTTTATGAGAAGGAATGTATTACCCAGAGAGTTATAGCTGAGACCCAGCTGCTTATGGCATCTCTGAGCAAATGTAAATGTCTTACATGTAAAAGTAGCTAGATGACTTGGCCTTTCTCCCTCTTTACCCACAGAGTAAAACTTTGGAAAAATGCCTGGTGGAAAGATGAATACCATTGCCATCTGGGATCTAGCCCAATAGCTTTATTGAAATGGATATATGAAGCAGAGTTTTCTACAGAAAAATAGAATTAACTTTGCAATCATTACCTATTCTTTGCCTGGGATGATACATAAAAGTGGGTGCTAACTGCAAACTGAGGAATTATGAACTGAATTTTCTACATACAAACAAAGCAGGGCAAACACGCTGTGACACCAATCAGCTTTGTATTTCCATCAGTACAAGCTTGGCAACAGGCTGGAAGACAAAGTAGATGGGAAATTGGCACCCAAAACAAAGCAGAGCTTGGAAGCACATGTGTTAGCATCCTCCTACACTGGGCTTTGTGAGTTGTGTATTTATCTTCTCCCAAGAGGACTTTCCAAACACCTGCTTGAAAGAACATGCCAAAACTGTGGTGCAGACTAACGCTAGTATTTATTATGGCTGTTCGGTGATTTCTGATGGCCCTTCCCAAGGGACTCAAGCCTAACTTACAGTGTTTGCTTAGTTGCTTCTGGGGAATACACTCTCAGGGAAAAGATCACAGAGATTCACTCTCTAAAGCAAAACTGGTCTTTGGCTTTGAGGTTCAGCTCTAAGTCTGCAGAGCTTGTTCTCTGTCTGTGACTCAACAACCTCTGAGACATTAAAAAACTGTACCTTTAATAAACTGGAAAATAACTTCTAAAAAATCCTTTGACGGATTTAGCAGTTTTCATCTGTTGGTCTACCTGATTTGTCCATTTTCAGTTTAGTTCATGCAATGCAAAGAAATGAGCCTCTTAGGAAACAAAGACATTATTGCAGTAGGAAAATTAGCAAAATAGGAAAGATTATACCACACCATCCAACCTTGCCTGAAAACATAAAAGAAAAACGTAGGAAGGAGAGGTAATGGGTAAAGAGAATATATTGTCTGGGGTTGTGTCTTGCCAGGCACATTCCGGTTCAGGGGCTCCTGAATAGTGGCAAATGGGTGGATCACAGCTGACAAACTATGTTAAAGCAGCACACCCAGAACTCCTAAATCCACAACACTGCAGAGGAGAAATAGCTCTTCAAATCCTTCAGCATGAAGCTGAGAGACAGAGGCTCCATGTTTGCAGTTCCTCTCCCACAGGGGTGTCACTGTTGCTTTTCCTCATCACTGCCCCCCCACCCCAGCTGCTGAATTTACAGCTTCCTCTTTCCCATCCCTTCCCCTTCTCCAGATTATGCAGTGATTATACATTTCTCAGGCAGATAAAACCCCCCTTCCACTGGCTGTTGTACACCAGCAGAGGCCTTATCAAGTGCCACAGAGAGGGAAAGCATGGAAATCACAGACTAACAGTGTTTACAGCCCATTTTCCCCCTTGTGATTTTTTATCTTTTCCACACTGCCATGGAATCACACTCTTCTGAAGCCTGCATGTACTGTCCTGCAGAATTGCTGCCCATCCTGTAGTTCTTCCACCTGCTGGTTTTTATGTCCAATGAACTGAACAGCATGTAAGTCTGTCAAATCCTGGTTTCTTTCCTCTTTCAATCCCTTTATGAAATTGCAACAACATTTTTTTTTTTAGCTCTAATCTTCTCAGTCATGGTGCTTGCCATCCCCCTTCTTCTGATGACATTTCCAGATTTCCTAAGAACTATTTTGTCTTCAGCTAGGTCACGAAAGAACACTAGACAGCATGAGGTGGCCAGTCCTGGGAATAACCACTAGGCACGTCTTAAGATATATCACTCTACCCACTTTTACACCTATTTTGTCACACACCAAAATGCACAACACTTCCCAGCCTGCTCAGGAGAATGCAATTTAATAAAGGAAAAAAAGAAAATAAAGAAAGCAGGTGGATGATTTAGCAACATTTGTCCTTAAACTCCACCCCCCGGTTTTCCTTTTACTTATTATGTTCTTAGTACCTACTAAAGGTTTAATTATTTGCTACACTACATTCCACTCTCTAGAACACAGAAATTCTCTAACTCCCTAACATCTTTGCCCTCTCTCATCCCTTTTCAAAGCAGACACTATATTTGTAATCTCACACATGATTTTCAAGGTAAATCATTAAAGCTTGCTTTGGCCAGTTTTATATTTGCCTTGGATGGAATTCACCTGGCTCAGCTGATTTGAAAATATCTCCACTGCAAAGCTCTGACATTTCCTGTTTTCTCTCTAATCACTTTTTGCTGCTGATGTTAATTGTATTGCTGCCTGATTGAAGATGACCTTTGCAAATGGACAGTCTTCCACAGCTGTCAATTATTTAATTAGCTCAAAAGGCAGAAGCATATGCTATGGGTCCAAAGGTTTCATCCCAGATGAATCTCATGTAACTCTCAGGAGGAGACTATTTAATGTAATTTCATTTTCTTTATTTGTTTGTTTTTCTGTAAGAAGTAAAGAGAACATTAAAGTTGCAAGAGTCCAGCTCCAAAATAACAGGAATTTCTGACATTAAAGTTTCTTTTCCAACCTTAACCAAGTATTTCTCTACACTGTGATACAGATTAAACTACAGGACCAGGTACCTTTTGTCTGACAATGTCATAGCTTATTTCAATACATATTAGGATAAAGTTAGGGCTGTGCACTTAAGGAGTCATGAGACTCTTGCTTCATTTGTTACAAAAATTGGGAGACAGAGAGTGAAAGGGGAAATTCTTATGGTTATGGTAACTAAATGGCACTTTAAGAATTAAACTCTGGTTTTGTTCAGCAGATTGCCTGTAATCTGATTTATGTAACACTTGAACCAAGCACTGGTTGTGTGAATCACATTTTCTTAGTGTTCAGTTTGAGTTGTGTCAGATCTGCATAAATGTTGAACGCTCACAGGCATTTGTGAATGGAGCTTCACTTTCAAAAGAGAAAATGCCTCATTATGTTAAATGTTTAAAAAAAATTATCTGCGAGGGCCAGCTCAGAGGGGCACTAAGCCTTTTTAGACTTTTGTATCTTTTAAAATATTGTGCCTTTGTTTCCACATATTAGTTTATCAGCATTTATGTCACATATTATTGGGAAAAAAACCCCAAAAGTATTTTTGAGAAGAATGCATACATTACAGTAGCATGTATTATTGAGAGATTTCTTTGCACAATCTGCAAAAATGGAGTTTGACCACACTCAAATACAAGGACAAATCAAAATGCTGTATTTGTTTCTCATTAACCATTCTCCCATGGCCCACTGTATAAGCCTGGCAAACCAGAGAAAGAGCAGCATGAAGTCCTGAGGATGAAGATGGTTCCAGATTGCATACCTCCAAGGAACAGGAAGGGAAGGAAGGATTGTTTTTATATTCATATTTTAAAAATTAGCATGACATAAATTCTTAGTATTTCCATTGCAATTTCATGGCGTGTAGATCGCTCTGGGAGCATTTCTAAAGCAGAGTGAAGTGCTGCAGTGGCCTTTTATTCCGGTTTTTCAGTTCAGCCACTGGAGGGCAACGTGATCCCAGACACCAGGCAGAGGCAGCTCTGCAGCCCGCAGGAGCAGGGAGCGTCACCCGGTAAGCACTGCCGAGCTGCAGAGGAATTTCTGCACAGGAGTCTGGCAGAAATTGGGCAATAACCGCAGCAAAAAACCCATATGCTCTTACATTTTACCTTTCAGGGAAGTAGATTTAAAAATTTCTTCCTACATTTAATATCTGTGCTTCTGTTAAGGATTGCTTCACAAATTTGAAATCGGTGGATTAGCCAAGGATTTCTGCAGGGAGTGATGCAAGGGCCACTCAGCCTGATATCATGAGAGGCAAAATATTTCCCACTGTTAAGTAACTGAAAAGCCTCAGACATGTGTCTGCAGTGGAAACAACTCTGGCAGATTTTTCTGGATTAGTTGTTAAATCTATTACAAAAAAATTATTTGTTTATTACATTTTATAGGACTATCTGCCATTTAGGGTCTGATTTTGTTTCAACCAAATATAAATAGTTGGGCTCAACTGAGCTTCACAGCACCCGGGTTCCTGGAGAAGACCAGAGAGATCATGTCAGGTATGTTTGCTTTGGGGAAAGCAGCAGCCCAGTAAAAGAGTAGCAAATAGTGTTTGGAAAAAGTGAAAGCCAGTGTTTCATTAAGAGGTAGTAAGTACCAAGTGGTTGCTGCTGTTTCAGAGGGGGCTGTTGCAGAAGCAGAATCTCATCCATCTCGCTCTCCACGTGCCCTTTGTTTCGCAGGCTGTACCACACCGCTGCCTGTGCAGTGCCTTTGCCGGCAGCCATTAGCAATGCAGCTGTGTTTGCAGGCTCTCTGGAAAGCGCTTTCATGCAGTGAATTGTTCAGGACAAGCTAGCTGGGATAACACACTGCATGAAGGATTTGCTTAGCAGATGCACAAGGATAAGCCTTTAATATCCTCCCCTTTAGTTTCATCCTGCCCTCACCAGCATCATGCATGTTTGCGTGCACACACACACGGGCTGGCTAATAATTTAATTTAATCCTCGCAGCACAGGATTTTGTTCCTTATCCATTCAACTGTGGGAAGGGATGAGGAGTCTTCAGCTGCCAAATTAGGCTCTTTCTGAGCTGAGAGGATCCCATTTAAAATTTCTATCTGTTTGCCTGCACCTGGAAGCAGATTAAATCAGAGTGAAAGGATGAAATTTTGGATCTTTTGAAAAATATTTCCTTTAATTGCACTTTTGAAATGGAGCATTGCAGCATTGAGAAGGGGACGTCATGTTTTAATTCTTGTGAGTTTTCAGTCTGTACAGCTTAGGGGGACAAAGCAGCCATGTGAAGGAGAGAGCTTATATTTGAGAGGAAAGAAGGGATTAGGTTTGGTTTCTATTTGTGTGAATTGATGCTAACTCATTACACTAGAAGATATGTGACAGTGTCAGATGTAGAGCCAGAAGAATAATTTCAAGTTTTCCCTGTCAGTTATTTTATTATTTTGCAGAAATTCCTTGGAAGGAAGTCATCCAGATGACAATGATTTCTGCCGGTTCTTTTGTACTAGACAGTCAAGGCAGACATTTAATTTTTTATAACTTTCTATTGAAATAAATGGCAAATTTAGCCATCAAAACAGACTTGGTTTTAGGGTGGAACTGGAGCCTCAGAGCAATCCTGCTGTAGTCGTGGGGCTGGCTGAAGCCACCACCATGACATGAAACTTTTGCCTTGGAGCCTGTTTCAATATTAGAGTCCATTGCTCCAGCGGTGTTTAAACGCATTAGAGACAAGGCAGTGCTATAATCGCTGTGAGTCACTGAAGGCAGCTCCAGCAGCACATATCTGGGGAGAACTGAGGTACCATTTAGCAATGACACTATGTGTGCCTGGGATGATACTGCTCATTATAGTAAATATTTCCCTTTATTCTTTACTACATGCAGGTACTACAAATTATTTCTGCTCCTTTCTTAGGTCACAGAGGAGCTTATTTGAATAAATTATTGAAGGTTAAAATTGCTTCTGTTTGTTAATTCTGCATGCTATTTTTCCATGGATAAAGTGTTAAGGAAAATCTCCATTATCATGGAAGGATATTCTAGTAATTGCCTGTAATTATAAGTGCATCTCACTACAGATACATTTAAGTACATCATTAGAAACTGACATTTCCATACTTCAGGACAAGAATGTATTTTAGAAAGAAAGACTGAATAAAATGCATGCTCTCCTTAGGCTGTTGGATTCATGCCCAGCACTGACACTTTAATATTCCGTGTATTTATGATGTTTGGGGTGTTCAGAGCACAACTACAGGTTATTCAGATAATCAGGCTAGACTAAATTAAGCTATATTTGTGTTATATCCTAATGAGCCAGTTTGCTGGTAGTAGAAATAATTGATTCTCTTATTCTTTTACCTTATCACTGTAGGAGCAGAAAGAATTTGGCATATGTATAAAGATAGTCTAAGGCACCTTCAAATATATTTATCTTAATATACATTACTGCTGAAGGAACTTGTAATAAACCATGCTCTGGGGGAACATGTTGCCTGGGAGGTGGGGGGTTTATCCTATTTGCAGGCAGAACATACTATCAAAATCAGTAGTTATCCTTTTTTATCTTGTAAAGCTAAGTTTGCACCGGGAAGAAGTGGCTGGGAAAAGGAACCCTAAAACAAGAAGATCACATCAAAGATTTGTATCTTAAGGGGCTCCAGGTCAAATTCATCCATGGCATATCTAATTTCAATGTATACAAACCACAATGGATTTTAGCTGCTGTACTCTGGGAGTTTTCTGTTTTAGCACACTAAAAGCAAGGGCATTTTTTTTTGACACAGGGAAAAATGCATTGTTGGCCTGACTCAGGCATTCTCTGTATTTTAATGCATTCTGACAGACTTCAGCTACCGTGTAATGACATGAAATTAGGAGAACTGCAAGTTAATGGAACTGGGTGACCAGGGGGGATACATGACAGACCCTCAAGCCTCGTTTCTCTGGTCTGTGTGTTTGCATGCAGTCACACTTCACCTGTTGTGTGGAAGGATGCTTAGGGGCTTTTTGAACCCCCTGGTAATTTACCTGGACCTAACACACAACGACAAGCCCTCCCTCATAATTAAGTGGCTGCCTGTTGGAAGAGAAATCATGCTTTAGTAGTTAGACAAGCAAACACAATGTCTATTCTAATTCACCAAATTAATTGAAAAGTTGTGTTTCCACGTGGATTAGCCCCACCTGAATTTGATTCGACTTTTTTTTTTTTTTGAGTTCCCTTTTCTATTCAGGGAATAAATGTCCATGGACTAATCTAGGGATGAAAACACATTAATAAAACTGCCTCCACATTTCCAAATGCTTGGAAAGAAACAGGGAGGGCACTGATCCCATAGATAATTCACTGCCTGGGACAAAAAGGGGTTGCATAAATGTTGAGCCAAATTGTGTCCATCACAGTGCAGAACTGTGTTCTGTGCATCCTTATTTTCTCTCTGTAATGCTGTGTAATTGCATGCTTCAGTGTTGAAGAGCACATTGGAGTGGCTTTTCTTAGCTAGTGATTGCAGCTTCTAAAAGGTACCTGTGGGGGGTGGTTATGAGGATCCGTTGTGCAGCCTCTGCTGATAATCTCAACAAGGAATTGCAGGATACTGGCCTTAGGATTCAAAGCACAAGCTGGAGGAACTAGAAGGGTGGATTCGAGGGACTAATTGTAGATAAAAGCACATTCATGCTATTATTGTTTCAGTCCTCAAAGAACCTGAATGGGGTAAGTCAGCAGGCAGAATTAGCACCTCCTCTTCCCCTGGTGAGATACATGGTGCAGTCACACAGGTGTGCTTTGCCTGATGCAAATATCTTCAACGGGAGTCTCTCACTGATAACCATTAGCTTATAAAATGATTACCTTGCACCTCAGAAGTGAGAACTGCAAAGGCTAATGAGCTAATTCTCTGAGCCCACTACCTCAATCTCACAGGAAGCTGTGTGTTCTTCATTGTGTTCTTCACTGGGTGAAGAGGTGAGAAGTCCCCAACATACATCTGCCACATAAGGAATTCTGTTCCCTTGGCCGTATTTGCAGCAGGCATCAAACCAAAAGCCCCTTCCTGCTATTTCCAGCTGTTGCACTTCCAGTTTGAGGGAATTACTTACAGGTAGCTTTTTGACTCAAAGAACTGTTTTACTGAAGCTGTGCTAGCCCTCATCTAGGAATTTTGTTTGGGTTTTCTGAAGATCCATCTCTCCTTCTTAGAAGAAGATTTTAAATAAGTGTTTTGCCTGTGCCAGCATGGGGGTCGGGCTGTAATAAGACCATGTGGGAGAGATCCAAAGGTGTAATTTAATATAACACCTTGAAGAACTGTACTGGTGGATTCTCCTTTGACTTATCACAGTCATGCCTGAAGTACCTAAGGGTTGTAAGAAATATTTGCAGCACAGCTGTAAATAGCAGCTCCAAATCACAGACACATAAACCATGTTTGAAGAGTTAAAAGTACTTCCTGTTTTGGTATGGAAGTGTGTCCCCCACTATAGATCCTTGTGGCTAAAGCTAAACAGACACCCAATGAGTAAAATTAAATCAAAAGCTTTCATTTGTGAGCTAGGAAATAAAAATAAAGAACCCAGGCTCCAGCGATACATGACAATTTGGATAGGCACTGTTTAACAAGGGGTAGAACTTCAACCCATTTCAAGCACACTTTAAAGTGGATCTTCAAACACAAGGAATTCTAATCTATTATCAGCATAGAATGACTGTGTCCATCCCACAGCACTGATTTTAACACAAAGTAAAACAGAAGCATGAGAGCAACACTCCTGTAAAGCCACACACATCTTTATTCTCCACCCAGGCCAGCAAGGATGGGAAAAGGGAATGCAATTAAAAATAACAATCAGCAAACAGTATCTTTACTTAAAAAACATCCAGACTAGAGCAGCCAGAAACACACTCAACAATCAGAATAACCCTGCAGTCTGTCAGTGGCACAAAAGCAGAAATTACTTGTGAGTTTCTGAAAGCAGGGTAGAACAA
Source organism: Chloebia gouldiae (assembly GCA_003676055.1). Lineage (NCBI taxonomy): Eukaryota > Metazoa > Chordata > Aves > Passeriformes > Passeridae > Chloebia > Chloebia gouldiae. Next base: position 7,199,866 of record QUSF01000012.1, read on the forward strand.
GACAAAAATTTGTGCTTTTTTCTATTACAACAATTGATAATTATTATATATTTTGCAACAGGCAAACTGCTACAGAGGATAGTGGGCAAGAGAGAAAGCTATTCAGTTACTTAGAGAAAAGTCTGAATTAAACTTTTACAAATAGCACCAAAACTAGCCCCAAGCACCAGAACTAACCCCAAGCTTAAAATAGCCCCCCACCAAAATCAATGACAGAATGCCTTGAATTTAGCAGGAGCCACAGAAAGCTTAGTTAAGTGTAAAGAAGTAGAAAACACAGGATGGATTGTCCCAGCATATCCCCCAAAATGTGACCTTCAAATCCAGAAGCACAGCTGCTACTGCAGTGGGAGGGTACTATGACTCTGATGCTCCTTTGTGTCTATGTAGCAGTAAGAGGCACAGATTTGGTTTTGTCTCCACTCCAGAGGGCTGTTAGCAATCCTGAAAGCAAATCCTGCAGCTCAGCAGACATTTCACATGGATGTATTCTGTAATGAGCTGGTATTTATCATCCAAGCCCCCTGTAAGCCGAAGGCTCTTTGTGCTGCTGACCCCAGCCTTTCGTCTAGCCTTGAACAGCTGCTGTTTGGCAGTGACAGCTGAATTGAGTTTTCTCCCTCTGCAGCAATGCACACTTGCCAGCCTTCCTTTCCCCAAACTTGTCTGCTGCATGTTGGGGCCAAGATACACAATCCACTCCTTTCATGCCAGCAGTGTCCCTTTAGGCAAAGCGTGAGAACACTTGCCAGTGGACCTTATTTTTCCTTAATGCTTGCTAAGCATCACTTATTCCCACTCTCCAGCCATGTGGGAGCCTGCAATTTCCATGTGGAGCAGTATTAAACAGAGTGGCTGCACTGGGTTGCTATAGACTGCCAGCACTGGCATGGGTTAGCCTCAGCATCTCCATTAATTCAGAGGCGTATCAGCCTGCCTGACTGGAACAGGCCTGTGAAAGGCATTCCACTGCTTGAACCAGTCCCAGCTGTATGTCAGCCTCTTTAAATCCCACTAAACTACCTGATGTTTTCTCACAGATTGGGGTCTATTTTATTTTATTTTTTTTTCTGGAAGTTGGTAATTGCTTTGAAATACTTCACCAGTAAAAAATGACAGTAGGAAGCAACAAACACAGCCTGGCTTTACCTGTGCCCAGGGAGCACCACTGCTTTCCCAGTTAAGTGTGATGCCAAGACTGCTCTTGATATTTGGCTTGTGCATTAGTTACTGTTGAGCCTTCAGCCAATGTTAAGAGGCTCCTTTGACCTCCCAGGGACCCAGGATGAAGCAGGAACTACTTATTTCTCAGTGTCAGGACTAGAGGATCAGATGGACTTGTTTATACATCACCAGTTCCCAGATGTTCTAACCAGGACAGTCAGTGTAGTCTTGAACTCAACCTTAAAATGCAACACAAAACATTAGTTTCTGTGAAATCCAGCTTCTGAATGCTTCTTTTTACCATCCTAAAACTAGAGCAGTTCCCCCTGATAGGGAGACACCTACAGAGACAGGAGTGACTGTGCAGCTGACAGACGGCACGCCACACTTACCTACCTACATGCAAGCAAATGGTGGGCTCCTCTGGCTTGGGGCTCACAGACTTTCCAGCAGCACCAGCTGAACTGGAGCACTGAGAAGATTAACAGTTTCAGATGTGTTACTCAGCCCCCATTAGAATCTGCTGCACCTCTTTTATTTTGCTCCTCTCCTTAGGCCAAAATCCCAATAGATGATCAAGAATAAATAATTTTTCTGCTAGATGTTTTTTTAAGAGACAATTAAAATTTCTCCAGCCTATGTTGGCCACCTCAGCCTGGTCAGAGAGCCCACTATGATGCCATGAAAAATCCAAAAAGGAGGAAAACCCATTATGAAAATGAGACACGAGGGGAGGAGGATGTATGATCCATTACTCTTCCATATAATTAAATAAGAAGAGGGATGAGGCAGGGAATGTAACACAGATTTCCAGAGCTGAGGCACACACAGACATGAACTTCTGGACTTCCCCATTCTGAAAGGGGAGGTCCAACAGCTTTTCCATAAGAGCAACTTGAAAACCAGAATAACTTGCTTCAGAGCCCTTCATATCCCAATAACCTTCAACTCCACCTCCCTAAATCCAGGTGCTGCAAGTCCACACCTGCATTGCAGTGAGACGTAAATGGATTGCCCCTTCTTTAGGGGCAGGCACCTCCTTAGAGCAGGTGTTTCCTCCCTATAATACAAATGTTTGCACAACACACTGTGTATGACTCCTGTAGATCATTCCTCCCTAGCAGTGCACATATCAAGAGATTCACTGCAGATGTGTTCCAAGCACCTACCTGAGCACCTGCAGCCACTTGAGGATTCTAGGTGACAGACCCATCAGGTCTCCACACACCACATTACAAAGCAAGCCCTGCTCTTCCATCGTGCAATGGGGCTGTTTCAGGTCAGTGTAGAACTCACTCACCTTTGTTGGCAGCTATGCTGTCCTCTCCCACTATTCCAGCGGTCTGTGACACTGGACTCTGACAGTGCCTATGCAGTCAGCCTGCCCAAATTAGCTGCTCTTGCTGGAAGGACTGGGAAAGGACCCTTTCTAAGAAAATTGCGGGAACATCACATATTTTGCTATTCAGCCTTCACCTCTGAATGGGTTCCTATCTCTTGACGTTCATCCCCCAAGCAGAGACTTCTTTTCACTCTGTCATAGGTCACTACTATGTCCTATTGCTGAAAAGTAAAGTCTACCTTAACAGAAGTGGACTTTTCATAATATGTCTCTGCTACTCCACAAACAGCCAGAGCCCTGCAGATCTGGATTTTCTTACGACTCCCAGGAGCTGTAATTAGCTACAACACATGACAAATCCTTGGAAAGCCATGCACCTCCCCACCCAGAGCATGTGAAGCTAGCATTCTTGCATTCTGTGACATTTAAAGAGGACCCTCAGCCCAGTATTTTATTCATCATGTCTGTGTTTAAATATATATGTATATTTTTTTAAAAAATCAGTGTGTTATTTTCTTGGTGAGAACACTGGTGTATGACCAAAATAGTCATCTAGGACAAAGGCTCAGACTGCTGAGGTCTCAACCCCCTGTGCAGAGCTCTTGCCAGAGAGACTACCTGAGATATTGTCAGAATCAAGCAGCTCGACAATGCTGTATGGAGAACAATCTTCCAAGCCCAGCTTGCTGCAGAGCCAGCCACAGAATCCTTTCTCCATATCCCTGACAGCGTGCCACCAGTACCCAAAGGACCATGCTACCTGGGCTACAGCTGAATACAGGCCTAGGGAGAAAGAAACAACCATAATTATAATTGGGTAGGAGATAATCAAAAAGGGACAAAAGGTGATTTTGTGCCAGAAGGTCCTCTCTTCATTGTACACCAAGAAGATGTTGTACCATGTAATGGTTCCATAGTAGAATGAAACCACGAAGGACACTACAAAAATGATGGGGAGGCAGATGATGGTCCAGAGGACGATGTGAGGTCCTCTGTCTAACCCAACATCACATTTCTTCTTCTGCTCAGTAACATCTTCTTTAGGAGGTTCCTTTGACTTAGCCAGTTCCTGCAGCTCTTTATCCGTTAGGGTGACGTGGATGTCCACCATCTGACCCTTCTTCTTTCCCCTGGTGATTGTTCCAGTCAAGGTGACATATCGGCTGTCTAAAGGCATGTTCCAGACACCTACAACACAGATAAACTCATCTACATCAGATTTATTTTCTGTACAAAGTATTTTGTGTAAATCTTCAAAGACTCCAAAGACAATTAGATAGTGAATATGGAGTTACATTTAAAATCAAATTTAAAAAGATGGAAGATAAGAAGCAATGCAGTATGAAGAAAATTACCACAGAAGAAAATGGAAGAGATAATGAGGAAAAAGACAGGAATTCCAGAGGACAGAAATCACAAGGGAGAAAACTCCAGTATCTCCACTAGGGACCATACATGAAGGGAAAGTGCTGCAATAGTATAGGAGAATGAGGCATAGTAACTCAATTGGAAATGGTATACCTATTTTCTCTGTTTACTTCCTGGATTTATTCCTGAACAGCATGGACACTTGGGATTAATTAGATAAATATCACTGAAACTCTTGTTTTAGAATAAGCGCATCCACACATGGAATTATATCTGAATAGCTAATATTTCACTTTACATTTGCATTGTATCTCAATCCAAATTAATTTTTGAAGTTTACAAAAACTTAACAAACTGTCATAAAATTATATTTGCATTTTAAGAGATCAGTAGAAGCACCAAACTGGACAGTGCTGGTATATGTGTTAAAGTTACAAAGGGACTGCTTTAGCTTTCAAGTGACATTGGTATAGGATGGGCCATGCAGTGGTACTGGCAATAAACTCCTCTTTGGGGCTACAGTATATTTCCTCCTGGTCTTAATTCTGACTAGCTTGGAAGAAGGTCTTCAGAAACTCTTAAAAAGAGGCTGAGCAGCTTGAAGCGCTCACAAAAGTAGGAAGGCAGCAGGCAAGTAATGATAGGGTCTGAGATCATGGGGGCATCTGGTGGACCAGGAGCATTTAAGCCCCTCTCAGCCTGCACTGCTGACTCACAGGAGTATTTAGCCACAGGACCTGCCTTCCACACTTCTTCCCTGCAAGGGTACCGAGGACTGATAGCAAAGAGTGAAAGCGACTCGAAGATGCCCCATGATGACACTGCCAAATAATCACCCTTCAAGAGGGAGCTGTGCTGAGTGTATGTAAACAGAAGGCAACAGCAAATCCTAGATAATGAGTTAAATTCCCTATCAAAGGTAGAGCACTAACTCCATCTGCTTCCATCCTTTCACTTAACAGGAAGTTGTTCAGGCATGGACAGTGGCTTGATCACAGCTTAGAATGACATAATTGGCTGAATGCATGCATAGCACTGCAACCAGCACATCAACCACAACCAGCACATACATTTAAAACTAAAACTGTAGCAATAACCAAACTTTGCAAAGAACTGCAGGAGACAACCCAAATCAGCTTGTAATACTTTCTTTTTCAGAGCATTTTCATGTATGAACTCAAGCTCTCCTTGCCTGCAGTCTTGGAGAGGGTTGGTCCCACAGTCATTTCCATTTGACCTTAGAGCATGATGGCATCAAAAAAGCTTATGTGAAATGAGTGTTCTCAGTACATACCATCTGTCATAGACTGACCCAGGAACTTGGAGCCTTCCTCAGAGCTCCTCTCCCCTCCTCCTTCATCTGCCTGTTCTTCTTCCACCTTACTGTCATTCTCGGACCGATACACTATTATTGACTCGGGGCGGGACTCTTTCTTCTTCCTTTTCCTGCGGTCCATAGTGGCTTCCCCATCAAAGGTGACAGTGGTTGCCACAGCCCTTCTCATTGTGCCACAACGAGGGCTCTGGCCTCCAGATTTGCTGTCTTTTTGCACAGTCTCCTCCATCCCGCTGCTGCTTTCAGTCACCTCACCTGGCATCTTGTAGCACCTGTTTGCAATCCAACAGCACCAATCCTGCACTTAGAAGTCATTGATTAACAATGGTTCCATGGATGCTTTGTTCTGGTAAGATGTCCCACTGCTGGTATGCAAACTATGAACTCCATTCCCAGCCTAAAATGAGAGAGAAGGCTGAAAAAGTGTCTTTGTCTTACCAAGTAGAAAAGATTGGCAGAATTTTTCTCAAAAGAGTTACTTCCAACTGGTTTAAATGTCATCTGAAGATCTCTGTTGCTGTCCTGAAAATCAGTTCTCTTACATGGCTACATGTTTTGTGTTATCTGATCTATCTTGATTCTTAGGGTCCAGTTTTCATTATAACAAACTAAAGTTACTGGAAAGAGTATTAACATTCATAAGGGATTAAACATAGCCATGGATAAATTTAACATTCCTCTGCAATACTGGAAACAAACAGAAGACAGTAGTTTTGGTCCAAAGGCATCAGAATAAAGGATTGAAACCACAGATGAAAAAGAAGTTGACTGATTTAAGGGACTGGCCTAGAGACAACTGCATCAGGAACACTGTGCTTGTCCAGCATTACAACAGCTATATTGGTGCCAGCCTTTCTCATTTTGAGCATCTAATTATTTACTCCACTCTGCAAGGACATTACAAAAATTAATCAAATTATGTCAAAATGATTGATATTTCAAACTTTAACAATTTAGCTATATGAACAATTTAGCTATATGCCATACTTTAAAAATACAGAATATACAGTGGATTTAAAGCAAAATTATTATTAAGATGACTTTGCTGGAGAGGGAATTGAGAACCGCAGCAAATTCTCCTGATTGCACAGAGAAAACAACACAAGTCTTCACAAATCTTTTTAGCAAAAATCAATTTTTGCTCCTCATTCAAGCAAAGTTAACAGCAATATCAAGTGAAACTGTAATCCATGGGAAGCTGCCTAAGTCAAAACCCCATAATTAAACATGCATTGAGGCAGACAAATCCTGCTCCATGAATATGGCAAAAGGATTAATGGTTCTCAGATTTCATAACATTTAAGGAAACTGCCTCTGCTAAGTATTCATAAAGCATTTAGGTACAAATCTGAATACAATGAATAACATTTTAACAACCCTGAAGAGCTCTGTTGAACATTTACATGAACATTTGTATTTAAAAGAAGGCAACTGACCAATAATTAAACTTGTACCTGGTAACTGAGTCTTTCCTGTAACAGGAAACTAAGAAACACAAGTATCATACTTTTTAGCATTATGTATGCTGGGGAAATAATTTTACTTGAATGGATGACAGAAAAAAGTTAAGCATTTTTAAATTTGGCAATATGGTCCTGGTCTTCCCATAGATCTAAGATTTTGCTGGCCTGTTTTGAAAGTTTGTGCAGAACTTTAGACCAACTATTTATGCCTGGTATGCTCACACTTAAACACATCACACCCACACAAAACTTGTAATTTTATCACTTTAACACTTAAGACTGTGCCCATTTGGCTCTATGGATCCTTGAAGAATTCAACATTTCAGATCATTTTTGTGCATTAGAGAAAACAAATCTTTCCTGGTGATCAGAAGACACATAAAATGGACTTAAAAACCCCTCAAGATTCAGTATACCTCAGAAGCCAGCCCACTTCTAAATTACAGGGCAGGCAATATTTTTAGCTCTGCAGCATGGCTGGAAAGAGTCTGTTTAGATTGCCATCACACCTGCCATAAAATATGTATGTCTAAATTAGCAGACACACTGGAAAACAGAAATTCACATAAGCTTTCGTTTGTTGGATTTTTTTTGTTTGTTTGTTTTAATGCCTTCAAGGATAAATGGAATTAATTTATGCAATGGAATAAACTCATTCTTTGTAGTAAATTCATTCAAGAAGTACAATAGACTCCAACGTTTTTCTCTGAAAATCAGCTGTAAAACTTCATATTTTGCATCTCTAAAACCTTGAAATTACGTGATTGAGCCTAATGAGCCCCTGAGACAACAATGAGATACTGCTTCCAAATTCAGGAAAACAGGCCTGGAAACAGAGAAACCAAAAGCATCACTTTTGGAATAATCTACTAGAAGTCTGGAGATACAGAAGGTGATTAGATTCCCAAAGTTCCTGGCTGTAGTTCCATGTTCAGTCCTTACTGACTTGAGAAGGGGATGACTTACAAGTAACATATAAAAATAACACAAAGCTACAGGCAAATATTTGAAGTTGGGCTTTTTTTTTTTTTTCTTAAAGTTGATCCAGCTGTGGCCTTGCTTAAACTCAGAATGGATGATAAGCTAATGTCAGTTCTCAGTGTGATGCCAAAGCCCAAAGGACTATGTCAGCCTTGGTTCCTTGTCCCTTCTGAATCTCTCATAGACAGGCACTGGCAATCTGTGTCCTGCTCTTGTGCTCACCACGAAGGCAGAATGCTGATTAATGATCAGAAGATGTCCATGATCCCCAAGTTATTTTGCTATGTCTGATGATCCCACCCCACTATAGCAGCCACCATCCCTGTGAGGTGCCACCAGGACTAGAAATACCTCCACAGCAGGGTAATCTCAGAGTGGCAGCTCAGTTTCTCCTCCTGCTGATATAAAAGGAGAGGGTATGGGCAATGGGAAGAAGCACTGCTGCTGTGGCCGAGTCAAAGCCCTTGTATAAGGAAGCAAAGGAGCTCAGATTATTCTGTTTAAGGCACAAGAAGGTAAAATCTGATGTCAATCTGCCTACATCAAAACCAAAAGCATGTAGGAGATCCTTATGACACAGCAGAGGAGGATGCAGCAGATAAAAAGCTGAAAGATGCAAATACAGGGCAGACGTTAAGTAGGTGTTTTAACGAAGTGGGTAGGTGTCCCTTGGTATATATCACTGGGTGATTAACTGTCGGGAAACTTCCAAATCTGAACTGGCTGTCTTGGCAGAATTTTGGTCACACGTACTTGACCAGAAGAGGGAAAGTCCTCTGGTTTGCATTAGGGAGCAGTCAGATTGAAGATCACAAAGATCCCTCCTGATCTTATGCCTGTTCTCACGGTATATGTTTATTTTTCTCTCATCAGTTTCCCAATGAAGCAGCTAGAATATCCCCTGCCAGCTGGTCCAGAACTTTTGAACACAGCACTTCAAATTACCACCATCAGCCCTAAATCCCACAGCAGTGCTGCTGAGTTGAACAGGTTCAAGCCTCAGTACCATTTTTCCTGGAAATATTTTCTCTGTAATTGCAAACAAGAAATGGGCTTTTGCAGAAATGACAGTAGTGTACAAACAGCTTAATTTTCCTCTCTTCCTTTTCTTTACTATTTCTAAGAATAAGGCCAGCCCTCAGCACTACACAGCTGTCCACAGCACCATTTCCTTCAGCTACGCACCAAAATCTTCACCCTTTAAAAGCCTTGCTATGGAGCTGAAACATTAACAATTGCTGTGTATCTCATACTAGTGATGCTTCCCACGTGGGTGCACAGGGGCAGACAGGAATCTAATACTGTCCGTGGGAGGGAACGAAAAGAAATGGTCATATTTCAGAGATAGCAAGGAGCAGTTTATTAGCCAAACAATTTGTTATTAATCTCCATAGGAAAACAGATGGAGAACTCTGGGGAGGCTGCTCTGCAAAAGCACTTTTTAGAGTAATTTTTAGAAGCACAGTCTCCTGTTACTATGCAGGAAAGCTACGGCTGCTTATGCTTCCTGTGACAGTAATAGTCTTTGACACACAAAACAGGAGCCTAAAAGCTTGGCCTTGCACCATTTAGGTCAAAGGAAGCTTCTTCCATTGGTTTTCAGGGTTTGATCCTGCTGCTAACAGAAGAGAAATTATCTGGTTTGAATGCAGACAAGGAGGAAGAGCCTTCCTGCAAGCTAATAAAATCCTTGATCTTAAATCCCAGCTACAGCACAAGTAACCTTTTATGACTGCTCAGAGCAGACATGAGAGGAAAAAATGTAGACGGCAAGCAGCAAGGAGCATAAATTTTTATTTTTATAGTCACATAAAATGTACAACACGTAAGAAGAACTGGCACAGCATCTTCACTCACATCATGCAGAGGTTGTCTCCAGAAACAAAAAAAACCCCTGTGCTTTAGAAGCACTGTGATTTATGCAGGATGGGGAAGAGATGAAGGGAAATCTACCCCAGATACACACCCTGAGAGAGCTTCCCAGCCACAGATCTTCCTTTGCTTACTGCTTTTACTCCATAACCTCTGCATCCCCAATCCCATCTCCACTGAACACCCACCTCTGATTTTGTGCACGTGCAGGTGTGTGGTTTTGAGCACGCATGTTACCCAAGGGATCTTTTCCAATCCCTAGTATTTTTAAAGGGGTTATCTGCTGTAACTGCAGGGGCAAACTGTACACATGAAAGTAAGTGATATTAAATGTTTCTGTTCCGGACAGATCTGTCTGCCACCAACAAATTGTGTTATGATGAAATGCATTGGTCTAATGCAGAACATGCAGCCCCCAGGCCCTAGGAAAACATGTGACAAGACATATATAAGAAAGCACATTTCATTCATACCTTATGTAGGAAAAGGGCCAAATGGTAGGGCTCCTTCCACATGTTTTAAATACCTAAATTACTCCACAGTATCTTTCACATATGCATCCTCACCTGCAAAACAGAAGATGTCTCTTTCCTCTTTATTTTTATAGTGAAATAGATCAAACTAGATAGCAGTTACTTGAAACTAGCAAATACTCAAGGCTTTGATGAATGACATATTAGACAGTGAGGCAAGAACAGTTCCTCCCTATCAGTACCAGGGTCTGTGCTGCTTGTGGTGAGCTTGACAGGGGGATTTATCTCACCAAAAATAATAAAATGCTATTTTTAGCCATGTTCTTCACCAAGCAGCTCCTTCTACAGGAAGGAATGTCTAAGGAAAGAGGGAAAAACTACCCATCCTGGCAGTGGCTGATTTCAGACTGCATTAAGTGTCTGTATAACAACAGCAAGAAATACAAAGGAAGACATCTACCTCTGCCACCCTAGCAAGGTAAAAGAAAGCAAACACCAAAGTTCAAAGATCACACCCATCCCTCTCACCCTGCTTAATCCACAGGCTTCCAAACACTTTCATTTCTTGCAAAGAGAAACAAGGAAAATGACCATGCTGTGGGCATGCTTCCAAGCAGGAGCAGACTTTAAGCTGGACTGCCACAAGCAGAGGACGGCACTGAGCACCTGAGCAGAGGGTGTAACACAGTAAGATGACCCAAGTCACCCAAAACTTTACAGGTGTTTGCTAGTGGAGCCCCCCATGTGCCATGCCTTCCCCTCAGGAGCAGAGGGTGCTAAAAGCTCAAGCTAAAAGCAAAGGGAAGCGTGGGCAAGCACTGACAGATCCAAGTTTGCCCAGTCCCTCCAGTTTATCACAGGCACAAAGCTCCTGCCTGTTGGCAGGTGCCATCAGTGCCAGCCCTGCAGCACACCATGAGCCAAAGCTGCGGTGGCCAGCTCAGCTGTTGACCATCACTGGAGCTGCAGCCAGACTGGACTTGCTTGGGTGTGGATTAAGGGCATCCTGGCTCCCAGGGCCATGCTGCGTGCCTCAGGACCTTTGCTCTCCTTCCACAAGACACCAAATGCTCGCTGACGGTATTCTAAAGATACAGACAAAGCACACAAAAAAAAGTAGTGGAGAGATACATTCCATAGTTTCACTACTGTTTCTGAATTATATTGTTTCTGAATGACATTTTCCAAGGGTATTTTTAAAAGTCAAGGACATTTTGCAGAGTATCTGCTTTATGAATCAGTTCTTTCTATTTTCCTTTGCTGTTCCATAACTTTTCCAAATGTCACAGAACAATAACTGCTGCGCAGATCACTTATTACTGAAGACTGGAAGAGAGCATAAAAGAATAGCTGAGCTTTTTTATTTTATATTAAATGAATGCCCAATCAATTTTCCTGCATACCAACTTTAAAAAAAATCCCCCAACTGTACTAGTCTACCTTTTTTGGAGCAAAAGCCTGAAATGCTATCTTACCCTTGTCTTCCCACTTATTTAAACAGACTGCTAGAAGAAAGAGAAATTGAGATAAAAGACACAAAGTTTCCCGCTGCCTCCACATGGATGATATCTGTTTCTTTATGTTTATTATACTACGCTAAAAATGTCAAGGAATGGCATGGGCACATTAGCCTTTAAAGAGAACCAAGGTTTTAAAAGGAGCCTGATTTGGAAATGGAAGGTTTGAAATATTCAAAGCAAACCAAGCACTTAGATATGAGTCTTGAATAAAAACTCAAACAAAGTCTCTAAATTTTGTAAGAAAAATTAAATTTCAACTGTAGAGGCATGCTTTCTTATGTTCCCCTGCTCTAGCCCTCACTTCTGGATTTGCCAAAACAGGCCATCCTGCACCTCAAAAGAGCAGGTGCTCATTGCAATCCCTACGCCATCCCCCAGGTCACTGCTGGATTACACCGCACCATAGGAACATTTGAACAAAGTCAATTCCACCAACTTCAGTTAAACATCCTGCCTCCACAGCAGTGCCTTTAGGCTGAGATCAAGTGTAGCATCTATTTTTATTGGTTTAAGACCCAACTTGTCCTTGGTTGGGATTGGAAGATGCAGAGGGAACATGCTGCATACACAAACCAGAGCTGTGTCTCCTCCCATCCAGGCATCCAAGTAGATGCTTAGAAAACAGTAAAAAGCAAGTAAGTAGTACATGAAACCACAGCTTTGAGCCCCTCACCTCCCACACCAGAGGGCAGAGAAAACACCTCCTACACAGCATATACACACACATGTTGAAGTAAGAAGCACTGGGAGTTGCTCCAAAGCCATGAAACACCGGTGGGTGGTGGGTGTGAAGCACCTGTGCCAACTCAGGACTTCTGCTACAGACCTGACTGCAGGGGATGCCAGTGAAGAGCTCCAAGACCTCCATCATACAGTGCTCTCAAGAAAATGTTTTAATGCATTCTGGACTCTTTTCTGACCTTTACAGTAACTAGAAGCAAGGACCCTGGTTAACAACTCAGGTTCTTTTTCCTTCCTTCCTACTCAGAAGATCCCTGACCATCTCAGTCTCAGCCCCCTTTCCTGCCCTGCTCTGTGCTGGCAAGATCAAGCACCCCAGTTAGTGCACCCCACTCTGACAAAATGAGGAGAAACCACCTGAATACCTGCAATAAGAGAGGAAGCAGTTGCAGCCATACAGCCTAATGGAAAATGCACTCAGCTGTAAACCCAGTCTGGAAAGCATTACCTGAAAAATACCAACAACAAGCTACTTACATCCTGTGGTTCTTCTTTAGGAGAGATATTTGGGGGCTTCACATCAGAACTTTTTCTGAGTAACACCTGGCTGCAGCCCAAGAGTTGCTGGAGAGCACAACTGCACAGAGAGTGAACTAGAATATTCCCCTGGGAGTGATTTAGGATTGTTTAATGCATTGCACAGTAAATACAATCTAGGATATTTAGACAGTATCTCCAGCAGCAGGAATTGCTTGGCTCAGGGGAGTTGTGATTGGATATAAGTGCAGATAGAGACCTGTGATGCCAAGATATTAAAAATGCAGCACTTTGAATTGCAGACAAGTGAATGATTCAGTATCATTAGTATTGTATTAGTAGGGTGTGTAATTGTTTAGAAAATCTTTCTACCAACCTGTTTCATTTTTTTTGATGCTGCTATTCAATATCTTGCAACACTGCAAACTCTGCTTTGAATGGGATGTCTGTCTTGGTATTTCCTTTTTTTTTTTTTCATCGCTGGAATGAAATTGCTAGGGATAATGATAAAAGATTGTAAAATCCTGATTATCTTCTAATTAGACTGAAATCCCCCAAGACAGAGCTGAGAGTAAAGTGCCTTTCCAAAGAGGAAATCCCTAAAAAGATGAAGTGACCAGAAAGCCTGAACATCAGCTGGGGCTGACCAGGAGGCTGTTCTGACATGGAAACCAGAAGCCACAAAACAGAAAGGCTCTCACCTGCTGTTAAGACATGATGAAAGGAAAAGCAGCCTCAGGAAAGAATGGACAGGAGGAAAAAGTAGCAGGGATTTCCAAAGAAGCCTATTCCATAATCCCATGGAAAGTCTAGAGAACTAGGGACAAACTCACACCAGCTTTCATTTGGTTTAGGCTTGATCCAAGCATTTGTTGTAAAGGGGGAGAAGAAATTATTGCTGTTACATGTCATGTGGTTTTTGCTGTCCCAGGAGAAGAAAAATGTGAGCCTGGAGTACCCATAAGGGTCTGGGAAAGCAAAGGCTACTGGAGTGCAAGCCTGCATTTTTCTGAAGGCTAACTAGCAGAAATGCTCTATGAGAAGCTGTCTCTGGCCTTAAAGTTTTATTTCTGGCACTAAGATGCTTTTCATTAAACCTCCTCTGCCCTCACCTCCTTGTGAGACTGCTGACCCCAAGCATACCTCTCACAGGGTTTGGATCCTGTGGAGGTTTCTCTCCTGTTTGGAGCCATCTCTTCTCTCACATCACGTTGGTACTTAACTACTCTTGAGACCTTTCCCCTTGCCAACGTGGATTCTGAGCTAGAGGGCACAGACACCCTGAAGGATAGCATGCCATAAGGAATTCTCAAGGCAGTACATGTCAGTGCCAGGATTTTTTAAAGCATGGCAGCATACTGGACTGGCAGGTGTCACCAGCTGAATAGCTGCGCCATAGGCTGGCAAAGCACAGCTTTGGACAAAAGTAGCCTTTTCTGAAAATGCAGTTTCCTATTCATCTCAATAAACTGAACTGCTTCATTCAAAGCCAAGACACAATCTGGGAGCCATAAAAACAGGAAATCTATTTTTTTCTCTTCAATATGTAAATAAAAAAGTAGATGTTCAAGAATGACATATGATAATCCTACAACTCTAAATGAGCTGACAACTGGTAAAAACTACTGAATTTATTTTCTGTCATTTTGACTTTTTGAATTTTTTGACTTTTAAGCGATAGTTATACCAAGGCAAAAAAAGTCAGATGGTTAACTTCAAAAAACAAAAATTAAGACTCCAAGGCTTTATATACAGATTTATTTTCTTCCAAATTCAAGCTGACATATACTGAAAAAATAAATTAAAAGTAAGTTGTTTAATCAGACACTATTTTCTAACACATAAAAAGTCAGAATCTTAACATTAAGTTTATGGAGTAACATCAATATGCAAAAGCCTTATGCTTACTGAATTTACCACTGTCTGTGTGGAGTGACAGACCAACAAGTTTTAATGCTATCAATAAAAGAAAAATAACATTCCTTTGTGATTTAGAAAGTAAAAGCATATGAGGAGATTAAAATTGATTTTAGTTAATAAGATTTTCTTTCTTTCAGCTTAAATACTTTTGAATTTCAACGACTGGGGTCAAATCAATTCACACACAGGTACAATTTGATTCCTTGGTTCAAAGGCACACACAGTGAACAGAAGCCACTGCTTTGCTGAAAATGTCTGTGAGCATCAGTTATCCCAGCTCTATTTTTTGTGAACACATTTTGTACCAGAAGGGGCTACCCTCCACTGAATGCCAAGGAATGGATGTCTCCTTTCCCCTCCTCCTTCCTCTACAGTCTTGATGCCTTTCTCCTTTCTCCTCCCACTCACCATTCACAGAATCCTAATTCATGTGTTCAGTCCCTTATTAATGGCATTTCTGTGGCTACTGGGAAATTCCAGAAACCAAGCAATATATTCTGATAGGGAAGAAAAATTCTTTGATAGAGTTCTCCAGGAAGAACACTGTAGTCAAGGAACACTGAAGTCTACATGAGTAGAAAGGTCCACTGGATTTTCTTTGGAGCCATGCAGCTCAGCTGGGATGGCAGGCAGGCTGGAATGTGTAGATCTAATTCACCAGCACAGATGAGTACTTCTCCCTGGGATTAATTAATGATTGCTCTGATAAGCCTGCCTAAGATATGTGGGGCAGCCAGAGACAGTTAATGGGAATCTGTGAAGTCTCAGATTGTGAAAGATAATTAAAGGGAGGAAAAAAAAAATTTTTGCAGTGTCACTCACAGTGCTTCACATTTTGCCCCCAGAAAGTGGAATGCTTTCAACATTGCAGAAGTGATGTATTCTGCAAACACTGACCCACCCCAAAAGGACAATTTTGTCTAACAGTTGCCTTATTGGCCTAAGTCACCATGCAGAAATGCACCCATCTTGTCACCCTTTGGTGAATGAATCTGGGCACACTGTTAGCTTCTCCATGCCTCCCCTCCCATACACTTCAAAGGAGGGTATACAGCTTCCATTGAAACACACTGAACTACAGGATAAACACATTACCTTAAAATTGTCCCCGATTTAAACTATTAAACCTTAACACATACTTTTGGAATCTTAAATAAATTTGTTTCACAAATGAGAATCCCAAAACAGACTCAATGATTCTCCCAGTTTACTTATACGTCTTTAAAAAAAAACCCACTCTCTCTCACATTAGCTCTCACTCTCCTAAGGTAAAAATAACAAGACAAAATTGAGACATACTTTCAAACATCTCTTCTATTGAAAAGGACAGAGGAGATGCCTGGAAAGACACTGAACATGCATACACATGCTGCTGGGCACATCGGCGCTGGTTAAAATCACCTGCAACGGACAAAGATGCTCTGTCACTTCACTGTGGGATAGAAAAGAAAATAAAGCTGCCGGTCCTCCCAGTCAGCTGAGCAGTTAATACTGAGCTTAGTTAGGGCCATTTTAAGGGGGCCGGGAGAGGGGGACGGACACCACCAGCACCGCAAAGGCATTTGAGCCCAAAATGACTACTGGGGCCACGGTAAACGCTGTCACCTCAGCCTTCCCGGCCTCTTCCCTACAGAGTCCATGCCCGGAGAGGACCGCCCGCCCGCGGGTCCGCGGCAGGCGCACACCAACCAGCACCTTCTGTCCGTGGCAGCCCCCGGGCTTCCCACCGGCGCTCCCGGGGGTCTCCGCTCCCGCTGCTGCTCCGCCCGCCTGCCCGCGTCCTCGGGGAGGGCGACCCGAGGCGGAACAGAAAACCAAGGCAAGGTCCCTCGCAAGCAGGGAGCCCGCGGCTGCGGGCGGGTGGGCGCTCACTGCGGGGCTGCAGCAGCGACCCCGCGGCGCCACCGGAGGCACGGAGCCCTCCCGGGCGCTGCGCCCCGCGGGGTGTGACGCGGGCGATACCGACCGCGGACGGCCGCCCCCCTGCCTTACCTGCCGCCCGCGGAGCCGCGCCGCAGGAGCCCGGCACGGCCGGCAGCGCTCCGCCGCGCCCGGCGCCGAGCCGCGGGCGGGGCCGCGCGTCACGCCGGGGGCGGGCGCGGCCGCCGAGGGAGCGGGGGGAAGATGGCGGCGGCGGGGCGCGGGCCGCTGGCGGAGGGGCTGCTCGGCGGGCGGGTCGCCATTGTCACCGGCGGCGGCACCGGCATCGGCAAGGCCATCGCCGCCGACCTGCTGGCGCTAGGTGGGCGCGGGGCGGCTCCGCAGGAAGCCCCGGTGGGGCCAGGCGGGTGTTGGGAGGGCGGCTGGAGTTTGAGGGGCCGGCTGGAAGCGCCCGCGGGCTCTGCTGCCTTCTGGGGGCTGTCGGTGCAAGGAGCCCCTGGGTGGGACATTGTGACAGGGTCAGCGAGGGCTGCGAGCTGAGGTTGATGTGCGACTGTGTGTTTTGGCCCGCAGAACGCTCGCTGTTTTAAACACAGGTCAGTGAGCTTATGTTAAACCACGACCCTTTCTCTCAGACTCTCCCTTCAGTGAGGTCTCGTCTTGCTTCACCTGGAGGATTTACGAGGTTGTTGAACCTTGATTCTTAGAGAGCAGTTGCCTTAAACTGCTTCCCTCACAGTAACATCTTAGAGACGTGCTTCTCGGTGTCTGCGATTTCAGGAACGTCCTGAAATTGAAGAACATCTTCATGAGGCACGGCGTAGCTTTTCTTATCACTCTGAATACAGAGAGGTGGTAAAACCTAGAGTGAAAGGCAGTCTCCTGACTTTCTGATAGGAGACCGGGAGAGGTAGAAATTACTCCTACATCCACTTCGCAACACCTTTGCTGCGGATTTCAACATCAGTGCTAGGGATCGTCGGCCTCAGACTGGTTTGGATAGTTTATTGTCATGATTAGATTTAGCGTTTTCAGAGTACCAACGCTAGTGTTACAGCTCTCGGTGTCACACTCCCGTGGTTTGCATGGTTGGAATGTGCACCACTTCACTGCATCGTAAAGAGCTTTCTTTGTTACGGCTGTGCTGGGAGACATCTCTGTCTCTCCTGGCCTTTGTGCCGCAGCTTTCCGCTTGCTTTGTAGAGCTGAATGGAGGATTAGTTTTGCTACCTTTGTATTACTGGGGAACTGAGTATTTTTTTTTCAGATGTCCTTACATGCTGCTTTAAAGATGTACTTTTTAAGCATCATCACACTGTTGGTTGGTGATGTTACCCAATTATCTTAAAATTGTGCTTAATTTGATCTTTGCTGTTTTCCTCAAGCAAAATACAGTAACAAAAGTGTGTCCATAACAGCTTAAATAGAACAGAATAGAAAACAAATCTATACAAAGCATGTGAAGGAATTAAGAAAGAAAATGAAAAATGAAGAAAGAGCTATACAGTGCCTAAAACTGAGTAACATTCCTTACCTGTAGACTTGCTGGTTACTACTGACAAGATAATGATTAGGAACTATTTCCATACATACCCTGCACTTCAGCTAAGGGAGACTGGCACTTACAGTCATAGGAGCAGACCCATAATGCTAATCCTGATATACATTGTTTATATAACTAGTCTCCTTTGATAATGCTAGTCATGATATACATTGTTTATATAACCAGTCTCCTTTGAGGCCTTCTGGGCAAATGTAAACCTTTTATCTGGAAACCTGTGCCCTTTTCCCTGACCCTATTAGGAAATGGTCTGGTCATTCTTTGTGAAGAAAATTAAGTGACGTTGTCAGCTTGCACAGTATGTACCAAATGTTCTTCAGTGATTAGAATCTCTCCCTCTCCCAATTAGTACACTTAGCAAAAATATAGTCTCTTACTGGACCTTATTCTATATCAATGTGTGTATTTATAAGCACTTAAGTTGGTAAATACAACTGGGCTACTGTGATTCAGTATTTTTTGTTAATTGGTAATTGTGTGTGGCATGTTATGAACTTTGCTTTAGTTAGGGGGTTGTACAAGTGACTGGAATTCTTAATTTTTAAAAAAATCAGGAGACCTCAGAGACTACTGTCTTTATATGTGTTGCTTTAAGATGGCCACTAATTAAAGGTGAAGCTCCTATTCCTAAGGATATGTAGTTGTAAAGCTTCTCCCTGGAAGAATTAAACTCCTCTATTTTTAATTTTTTTTTTTATATATAGTTTCACAAGACAGCCTGAGTCAAATGAACAGCTTGCTGCTCTTTCCTCCCCCTAGTTATTTTGAGTTGATTCTGGTGTTTGCTTGATCATATGAGAGGCCAAATTCCACTCTGCAACAGAGGGGGGGGAACCCCCACACCTGGCAAGATGTTAACTTTTCCCTTTGTTTGTTTTGGCTGGTTGAGGATGATTTATATTAAAGCAGATGAGAAGCAGACGTGATATGAAGGAGAGATTACTTCTGCTGAATTGCTAAAATGATGGAAGGAGCAAGACCTCCTTGTCTGCTTGGCTAATAATTTGCTAATCCATTGCATGATATTGCATGCCTGCTGGATTTGCACTAGGAATTAATTTCGTGTCCATTGGTTTAGTCTGTGTAGTAGCAATTACTGAAGCCTTAAAGCTGGGTCCACTGGTGTGACAGAAGAAATTAGACTGGTTTTAGTGTGAGTGCTTGACTTAAAGTTGGCACCTGCATTGTTTTTTCTCTGTAGACTGAATCGTTCTGCCTCCAAATGCCGAAAAGAAAGAGTACTTGAGCTCCTGCCGTATTTTTTTTCTATCCTTTCTTCAGCTAGGATTTTGCAGTGCCACAGAGAGGGCTGTGTTCCTGCTGTCTGTAGACTGCAGATAGGGATTAATCTTGTGAGGCTATTATCCTTTCCTTCAGTCACTGTAGAGTTAAAAACCAGACCATTGCATTTACTCATTACTAGTCAAAATTACTGCCAGTTGTACAAGAAGATTATTTTTGTGGTTCTAAGAGCAAGCATTTTTTGTAACCAAGATCTGCTGAAACATCTTTAAATCACTTAATTGATAAATGAGGCAGCTGTAAGCAGAAGCAGCAGAAGTGATGTCTGAAATCTGCTTTGCTGACTCAGCAACTCACAGGCTATCTTCTCTTCTGCAGGAAGGAGAGGAAATCTTGTGGACGTTTTTTGTTTTAAATTGCTCTTTTCCTGGCACAGAGGGATCTTGTTGCTAAGAAGCATCTGACATCAGTCATTTCTCTTTTGCAAGAACTTCAAGACTGTATTTTGTAGTCAATGACTAATAAATGCATATCCTACAAGATATCTCCATGATGTTACTAAAAAAATAGCATAATTTTGTTAGCTGAATGATGTTTCATTTTGTCTTTACAGGTTGCAGTGTTGTTATTGCCTCTCGTAAATTTGACCGATTAAAAGCTGCTGCAGAAGAGCTGAATACCCGTTTTGTTTCCATGAGTCCTGCCCAAGTGACCCCCATAAAGTGCAATATCCGCAAAGAAGAAGAGGTAAAAATGAGTGACCTTGTTCTGGGGCTTAACATGTCGAAAGCATATTGTATATAAATTGTCAGATCTCTAAAGTTTTCTGGCCTTCTCAAATCTAGCTTAGATCAGGGGAAAGGTGGAACAAAGATAAGTTAAATTGATCTGGTTAGGTGTGCTTCCCAAGGGAAGACGTTTGTTAGCCACCTAAGCAAAAAAGTATTTGTAAATATTGGCAAATATATTCTTGACCATGCTCACATATTTCAGGTATTTCTGGGAGATGCAGGCCTTGGAACTGGCATGTTCTACAGCAAGCCAGAGCCCACTTAGCATGATTCTTTGTCACATTGCTGTGATAGAAGTGAGGGGGTGTAAACTGGTGAAGATGGAGACCTCAGAATAGTTCCTTCAAACAGGAAGGCATAGCATGGAATCTGAATGCTTGTGACTTGACACAATGGTCCTGCATTGTCAGTTTGGCTTGTAGTACAGCCAAAAAAAAAAACCCAGCTATATAATATTTTAGCCATGTCAGAAGTTTTGGTTACAGTTTGAGGTGTGCTTCATTGCAAACTCTGTTACTGTTCAAGTTGATTTTTAAATTTTTTCTTCATATTACAGAAAATGGAAGATCAAGAGCAAAAGTACATAATCCAGGTTCTTCAGAAGTCTGCATGCACCTCCTAATTCTTTTTATCTCTGTAGTTAAATATTTAAAAGTCCAACTTCAGGTTGGATTTTTGACTTTTTGAAGACAGCTAGAAAATTTTCCAATAACCACTGATTGCTTCATTTTTCTAAACCACTCAAGGTCTCTCTTAACCTAGACATTAATGTCCTTCAGTAGCTATAAGGATTCTGGAAATATCCTAAGATAGAGCCATAAAACAAATAAAAATTAAAATTCTTCCCTTGTGGAGCAGTTCATGCCATAAAATATTTATAATGATCTACTCAGACTTTCTCTCCTGAAGGAGATGAACCTTGGGGCTCTGCAGTATGTCACTTCACCTAGCATTGAATTTTAGGTATGTATTTACTGGCATCAGCAGTGCAACATGATAGATTATGGCAGATGTCAGAGGGCAACTTGCATGATTAAAGCTACAGGAAAGAGGAGCAGTAAAGAGGAAAAAAGGTTTAGGCTTTTTCTCAGGTCTCTTTCTTGTAGAAAGTACTCTGGCATGCTTAATAATCTTCTGCAGGTGAATCTTATTTCTGTATCTGCGAAATTGATTAGTAGGAACTACAGCCTTCTGGGAGATAGTTTGGGCCTTGCTTGGATGGTGAAATGGGGTAATCTCCACTAAACTGCTGTTTCTTCTTTATTTCCTTCTTAATTGTGGCTAAACACCTATTTGACAGAACAGACTTAAGCGGCTTTGGAAATTTTTGAAGGTGATTTTCAAGCCTTCTTTATAATGCTGTGTAAAGAGTTTAGACATTATTCTGTGTAATGGGTAGCCATACTGATACTTGAAGAAACTTCTGTCTTTGCTATTACCTTGCAGTTTTGTCATAGAATTGTCATGTTTCTAATTTAAACTCTACTTATTTACAGGCACACCAGAACTTTCCTAGAACTTTTCTTATGATATTAGCAAAGCTTCTTTGGATATCTCCTATAAGTGGAGAGACTTCAGAGGAAAAAGGCAAATTAAACTCTAGTCTTGAACTTTTCAGTTATTGATTTAGTCTTATAGTTCGACTCACGTCAATTCTGCAACTGCTGTTATTTATTTCTGTTAAAGTCCTACTTAGAAAAAAATTAGTAAGAAAATTTCATGGTCCTTTTGCTGACAATCTGAATAATGAATGCAATTTCTATTGCATCTTAACATAAGAACTTGTTTACCTGGTAGATATTTCTCCATTCCAGATGCCCATCTCCAAGACCAGATATTTTATTAGTTAGAGACATCCTGTAATTTTTGTTCTTTAGCTTGTGCCTCTCTGGCTCTGTTCTCTTCTTAATGCTGAGATTCTCAAAGATTGCTAAATTCTGGCCATGTGTAACTTTATTTCTAAATTTACTGTTTGACCAGAAATTTGTGTTTTCAGCTCTCAAATTTGAAGTGAGGCTAGCGCTTTCTTACACTTAGGTACTTTGGTTTGTAAGTGTAAACTAGATAAACTCAAATTAACAATTGTTAACTTACACTGCTAAGAACGGTCGGAACTGAGGTAAATGGCAGGTTTTCCACCTCCCACTGCTTACTATTGCTTTTTTATTATGTTTCCTAGAGCAGCAATGGTAAAACTACTTTTTTCCTAATTCGCACTTGCTTGCCTTGTGGAAACTGGAGGAAAAGTACCTTTGGGCTTTTACTTTGATTCAGAGTATTATACATCCACTTTCAAAACCTACTCCATTCTTAACTTAAAATTTAGTGCTCGGGACTTGGAGTCATAGGAACAGGAATCAGTAAAAGATGTTAAGGATTTTTCTAGCCTAGGAGGCAAATAGTGAGTAGAGGTAACAGTAATATAACTCACTTCACTTTTTCATAAATAGAGGAACAGCTTCCTTTTTCAGTGGAAGAGAGGATGAGAGGGCATGTCAACTTCTGGTTTCTGTCATGAAAGAAGTAAGACTAGTTACAACTGTGTTGGCTCTGTGGTACTCTTTAGTAACATTATAACTCATTGTCTGCTTACAGTTTAGTATGAGTGAAGAGTATTTACCTCAGAAATCATGGGAGCACATTGTTGGGTAGAGAGGAACAGCCTCTGCAAGAATTCCGTGTGAGTCACTACATCCTCCTTATTTATTCTTATACCAGGTACCAAAGAACATGTGCAGGAGAAAAATATTATAAATGTTTCAACAGGAAAAAAAAAAGAGTTCAAACTCCCTTAGATGTCAGAAGTGATCTATCACAAGCCTCAAAGCCCAGGAAGTTTCCTGAAGAACTACATAATTCATTTAATATATAATTTTCTCTGACATCTGAGAAGTCTTTCTAAGAGTAAATCTTTGTTTTAAAGGAATCCACCCTGATCACCTGTAGGAACAAGCCATTTCTTCATATTACAGAATGCCATTTTTTAAGCCCTCCTTCTCCATCAGTTGTTCTGCATTTCTCTAAAAGCCTCTATAAATTTTGTCCTGGTTTGAATTTTATAAACTGGAGGGAGGGACGTTGAATAGGGAAAATTTAAGAAAGATTAAGGTGCTGTCAAATTGCCAGAAGATTATTTTATGCCTCCTATTGCAAATCTTAAAGTAACTGACCTGCTTTGAAGATGACACAGTTCATGCCTCTAGTTTGGCTCTGTGAAATTCAAGCATTAGAAGGTTCATCCCTCATCATAGTCCAGGATGTTTGTTGGAGCTCTTTCTAGCCTAGGAAGAGGCAAAGAAGGTGCAGTGAATTAATTACTGCAGAAACTTGATGGCAAATATCATGGGAATAGCTTAATGAATTCATATTTTTAAGTCTCTAAATCTTCATCTGCAAAAGTCCTTTTGCTTTCTAACAAAGCTTACTTATTGTTTAATGTGCAAGAAATAATCCTGCTTGATGGAGGATTTTCAACCACTGCATGAGCTGTCAGGCTTATTTTTGTCATGAGTTTGTTGCTGCTTTTGACTAGTTTTCCATTGAGTGTTCTGTAAAAGATAAAAAACCTGGCTTATTTTTAAAAATGGCAGAGTAGAGGGTTCTGGGATAAAAGGACCTAAGGTTTCTCTATGTTGTCATCAGAATATATTTCTATATTCTGTCATAGGCCTTTATCCTGGAGCAGCAACAGTTCACCTCTTCCCTTTTCCTGTGGTTTGGAGTGTATATAGTGATAGATGCTGCTTCTTGGTGATTAGGAAGCTGAAGTGATTTTCAGTGTTTGCATATTCCCTGGCCTCATGTGTTGAGAGCAGATCAGTTTGCTTTTGCTGAGATGCAAACCAACCAGTTCTGTGTGCATGTGTATCTTTATTTATCTCTTTTTGTGTCCTAAATTTTGAGCTACAGCAAAATCTGTTGACAGGGACAAGACATGAGGAATGAATGCCTGAATTAAGGGGAGAAAGAGAGGGAGAGAGACAGAGAGACAGAAACCAAGCAGATGATAGTCACAAGCTGTGGATGCAGCAGTGTAATGTCAGTCTTATGGCGGCACCATGTTCCCACTGGCCAAGATTTAAGTACCCATGGGGTGGTCACAGGTGCCATTCCCATAACTTGGGGTGATGTGTATGAGCAGTTGCTTCCTTTCCCACAGTTTCCCACAGTGGGCATTTTTGTCTGGATGCATTAACCAAGATGTTCTAACCCGATCTTACCTCTGCTAGGCCTGGAATTAATGCTTTCCTGTTGCAAATTTCTCCCTTCTATGCTTCTCTCAAGGTCTTGCTTTGGTGGCTTACCATCTCAGGGTAAGTTCCTTCTGTGGCCTTGACAGTGTTTTGAGACAGGCAGCAGTACTCTTTAAATCCTTACACTTTTAAAGCCTTTTTGCAATACTCTGTGGACAAACATTTCTTTAGCTAGCACCTAGATAAGTAGAAGCTTACATGTCTAGGTAAGTGGAAGATAAATCCTTGTACTTCTGGTAGGCCACAGCTGTTCTTGAAATCAACAATTCAGAATTTTGTTCATGGTGTCTCCTTTCCCTACTTGAACTCCAGCAACAGGGTCTGCTGGACCAGACCCTGAGGATAAAATCTGTCAGTTTGGCATCAAAAAGACAGCTTCAGACAGACTCAATACAGTGCTGCTTAGCACATAGCTTGTGTCTGAGCTCACTAGTAGCTTTTCTTTTCCAATAAACTTTATAGCTTAGCATAGGCTCAGTTGGTTTATAAATACTTAATGCCTGTCTGTGTGAAGCGTGTAGTGAAAGACTGGCTTGGTGGGGAGTTGTGGATAAAAGATTCCTGTTGTTGTACTTTTAAATAACACAGCAGTAACACAGTAAAAATACCTGTTACCACTGTGCCAGAATGCCTATTAGCTCTAGCCACCAAATCACAAATCTCTAACACTCTGTAGTGGGTTGTTTGCCTGTGTGTTTGCTCATTCAAGGTGACCTGTGTGTGCATCTGGACATTTGTCCCTTTTCCCTGAGTCAGTGACTACTGTCATCTCAGTTGTCTGTATGTGCTACTGCATAATACATCTAAGTTGCAGTCACACATAAAAGTTCCTTATTGCAGTGTTCCAATCTTCTTATGTCTGAAGTGCCTGATTTTGATCTTTTCTGTCTTTTTCAGAAGAATGTCCTAAACTAGAAGCTCTACTTCATGCAGCTTTGCTTTACTTCCAAAGAGAGTCTTTAATAGCTTTTCTAAGAAGTTCTTTCCAAGTGGATATTTTAATTATAGCAATAGAAAATAATCTTCTTTAGTAGTCACTATGATTTAAATGTATTCTACCAGACCCTCCTTCTCCCTGTGCTGCTGGCTGTTGTCACCATGTTTACTGTACCTGAGAGAAGCACTGCAGTGATGCTTTTCTACAGCACAGAAGACTTTGTGAAGATTGCTACATTTGGAGCCATCTGAGCTGTCACTGGAGAGCCTTTTGGCCTTTCCTGGCTTTCAGAAAGCAGAACTGATATGCGTTTGTTGTTGTTGGGTTTTTAATTTGTTTTTTGTGAGAATATGGTGGAACACGTAGGAACAACAACAGTTCCTTAAGTGAACACATGAACCATTTTGAATTGATATGCTATAGCAAAAAAACATACATTCTGTCCAGCTGTTGAAAAGTTGCTT
Source organism: Chloebia gouldiae (assembly GCA_003676055.1). NCBI lineage: Eukaryota > Metazoa > Chordata > Aves > Passeriformes > Passeridae > Chloebia > Chloebia gouldiae. The sequence continues at coordinate 7,225,652 of QUSF01000012.1, forward strand.
TAATGTCTCTTCTCAGTGGATTTTTCTTGTTAATTTATTTTCAGTCTTTTCTTCTTTATCATTCTTAATGTTTTTCCTTCTCTCTCTCTCATCTTTCAACAGTCTGAATAGCCTTAGTCTGTTCAAATCTTCTTTGTACTGAAACCGTTTCTGTTCTATTCATGAGCCCATATTTCAGTGACTTACAGAGAATAATATTCAAAGCAACATTCTCAGACTGACAGGGAGAGGAGTTTGATATTGCTGAACAAAGCATAACTTTTGCTGCCTATCCAGACATAACTTTCCTCTGCTCACAACAAGAGAAATGTAAATGCCAGGATGTCCTTGTGGTGTGGCTGTTCTCGCAAGCTGTGAGTTTGGGACTGCTGTCTGTGTTTTTTCCTCACATCCCACTACCTGCAGTGACTAATAAGTAAAGAATAAGATGACATTCAGAATTTGAAGATGGGATTTAGGTATTGGAATGATTTTCTTAAGGCATTTTTTCTCAGCAGGCACTAGTTTTTATGTCATTAGATGTTTGTTTAGGGTTTTTTTCTTTCAAGAGGTGCATCCTTACAGGATCCATATTGTCCTGTTAAACCATTCTGTGCTGTTAGAAATAAAAGATTAATAAGTAAATAGTAAGGCAGCCTTTGTGAGACTGGGTTGGTGACACTCATTGTGATATACAGATAATGCATTGCTTGCACTTTTTTTTTGTTTCTGGTGTTCTATTGCTAACTCAATACAGAGAAAGGCTGATTGATATCTTCCCCTAGCCCAATCCGTTTGAGTGGCAGCATTGTTCCACCTGTTTGGTTTTTTAGGGTTTTTTTTTGTTCTGTGTTTTTCTTTGACCACAGATGCTAGGTTATCTTTTTATATATGCTTGAGTAGGAATAACTGATGCATGGTATCTAGTTATGATTGATGATGTAAGCAGGAAACAGTCGTGTTGTCCCATTTCCTGTTTCTTGTGGTAAATATTAAATTATTAAGTTGTTGCTATGGAGTTCTTACTACTAACTTGCAGTAATATTTTTGCTAAACAAAAAAACTTGTATTTCCAGCATTTTTTAGACCTCATGTTTTGCAGGGTAATTAACCTTCTTACTCTGTGTAAGAAGACCAGCTATTGCCAACTCATATGTCAGAGCTGTAGTGAATATACTGAACTTCTAGGTCAGGATGATAAAACTCGACAAGATGAGTTACGTTTTCTATTTAAAGTGGTCAGGTATATGGTCAGACAAAAATAACAGTAGCTACCTTATATGGAACTTTTTGCAGATCTCATGTGAACACCCCCACTCTTCTAAAAAGCATCAGGAGATTCTTAGTAGGTCGTATGTAGTGGGCTTTTGTGTCTGATTTTACAAATCTTTGGCAGCCCAAATCCCCTCTTCTTTGGGTGCTGGTATTCTATGCAGCATCTGAATTATACCAGCAAAATTTCCTAAGTAAACATGGATACAGCCCAATCCTTATTGGGTGCCTAAACCTGTCATACCAATCTTACAGCCTCTCCTCCTTTTCTGTGAAAAGGGCATGAGGGAGAAAATACTGTCTGAGAACAAAATTGGGTGTAGACCTTGATCAGCATACCACACTAACAAATACTGTTTCAGGTAGAAGCTTTGGTGAAGTTTACACTGAGTCTGCATGGGAAGATTGACTTCCTGGTGAATAATGGAGGAGGCCAGTTTGCAAGTCCTTCTGAAGCCATCCGTGCAAAAGGCTGGAATGCTGTGATAGACACAAATCTGACAGGGACCTTCTATTGCTGCAAAGCAGGTAAGGTCTGAGCATTAAGCTTTTTATGTTTATTTGGTTTTGTGTTTTACAGAAATACCAGAAGATAAGAAATGTCAAGTCTCCCTAGGCTCAAGCTGCGTCAAGGGAAATATACGTTGGATTTTAGGAAAAAGTTTTCACAGAAAGAGTGATAAAGTTCTGGAATGGCCTGCTGGGGAAGGTGGTGGAGTCACCATCCCTGGATGTGTTTAAAAAAGACTGGGTATGGCACTCATTGCCATGGTTTCGTTGAGGTGTTAGGGCATGGGTTAGACTTGATGATCTCGACAGTCTCTTCCCACCTAGTGATTCTGTGAGTTGTATGCATTCTTCTTTTCATGCACTTATCTGACTGGATGCTTGTTTTCCTGAATCTCATCCAAAGCTTTGCATTAAATGGTATATTACATTTCTTCATAAATACAGTCATACATTTAGGCAAACATGATCTTCTGGTTAGGGCCAGGTTTGGGAAATCAGTTGACTTGGGTACTCATTTAAAAGACAATAAGAAAACCATTTAACTTTCATGGCCTGTATTCACTGTGTAACATAGGAAAATAGTTTCTTCAGGGATATAAATTTAGGCTTAAATTTAAGTATGGTATGTCATTCTCAGATAGCATTTGGAATGTGGAAATTAAAGTAATTTACATGGAAGCATGAAATGTTGATTTCCATCAAGTGCCTGGGCCGTTCCTGTTGCCTCATGGCCTCACCTCTGGATTGGCAAGGCTGTGATACAAACAGCAATTGTTTCTCCAAACCAGTATGACAAATGTGTAGTGTGATTGCAGTTAAGACTCCAAATTTGGTTTCCAGTTGGCGAGTTCATTTGTATGCATTTCTTCTGATATTTATAGGTTATCTTCCTCCTTCATACAGTGTACAATGCCTGGATGCAGGAACATGGAGGAGCCATTGTGAACATTACTGCTGCCGTGAGAAATGGCTTTCCTGGAATGTCGTAATATATATTTTCTTTTTATACTTTCCTATATTTTCTCCCCAGAAGTACTAACTGTTCCTAAACACCTCAGAATGGTGTGTACTGGGCAGCAGCAGAGTGTAGAAATACAGTAGTGAGGTCAAGAGAGAGCAGGAGTATCACTTGGCTGTATGTGTGGGGATCTCTTAATAATCCAGTAGATGGCATCTCTGGTCTCTCTCCACTTGTTTGTAAGAAACTATGAAGCAAGACTTGCCAGTGAAGCTTTAATTGGAAATGGCTTCTTATTCTGGGATTTTTTTTTTTAACTTGGAAATTGAGTTTCTGTTGAAGAAATATAAAAATATATTTTGAAAAAGAATTGCCTTATGTATCTTCATCCTCACTCAGGGTTGAATGCTTTCAAAACCAACACTTTTAAGGAACAGCAGCATATTTTCTCACTAGCTTGTTCTTCACACTACAGAATAAATACAGAGATCCACATGGTGGTGCTGAAGCTACAGTTATTTGAGTATCTTCACTGCGGTATCTGGTTCAACTGTCATGGCAAATAGGCTGAAGATGTTTCAATTTGAGTGAATTAAGAGGAAAAACAAGCTCATTCTGAATAACGGTGAAAAAAATTCTCCTAAGTAGCCATTGTATGTAGATAGCTAGACAAAACTACTTCCAAATTAAATTGCGTTGGAAATTCTTGCAGAAATGTACTGTTGAAAAAGATATGCCTTTAGAAGTCTAGCTACCACTTGTGCCAAAAGTCACCTGATAGGAGTTTTTTATAAATATTAATTTTGAACATAGAAGCTGTCATGTCTCCTTAGAGTGTGTCTGGAGGTTAGGTATTTCTGGCCTAAACATATGAATAAGTTATCTTAGTTTTTTCTTAAGTTTTTCATATTCTTTCCCTGTATCTGAAAAGCTATTGTATCTGTCTCCTCTTAGTCTATTTTGCTAGGCTAAAGCAGCTAAATTTATTCATTTTCTCTGACTATGACTGTCTACAATTCATTACTGCAGTAATTTTCTTTGCATTTGTTCAAGCTTGTAATAATTTCAGACTGGTTACCTACAGCAGCAAGGTGTAGGAGTTCACTCTGAGTCTCGTGTCTCTATCTCCATCCACCTACAATAATTTTTGAATAGTGATTTACTTTAATTATGTTTGTCAGAAGATATAAACAATCTTCCAGACCACTGTTCTTCTAAGTTTTGCTTTACCTGTGCAAGCTACAGGTAGTTTTACACAGTTTGAACTTCAGTTGTTTCTCTTTTTATAAGCCTCCTCCTGCAGTAGAATGTAGCTGACCCCATGTTGCATTGGGAAAGAGATTTTAAATATTTCTAGCAATGACAGGAAATCACAGCATGGCTTGTTTAAACAGTGAAGCTATGGTCAAACTTGGAAACTAGAGAGTCTCTCTCTTCCAGATGCTTGGTCCAGCCACAGAAAACCACTCTGAATACCCTAATGAGGCTGCAGTAGAATTAACACTGGACACACCTAGCTAAGGGAACAGATGCTTCCTTTGCTTTCTTTTCTCCATAGGCACACGGGAGCTGCAAGAGCTGCAGTGGATAACCTAACCAAGACTTTAGCTTTAGAATGGGCTCACAGTGGAGTGAGAATCAACAGCGTTGCTCCCGTAAGTAATGGCAAATAGTCTGATTAAAATCAGCTATTACACATGTTCATAGTTAGAGCTTTTAGACCAAAACAGGTTTTTAAATTTATTACCAGTAACTGTTTGTGGATTATTTATATATTTGTTTATTTATAATTCCCTTACTGTGTTCTTTGGACCATTTGACAGCGTTTCATACTTTTGGATGATGAGTCAGAGGATGTGGGATAAAATTGCTTCTGCTTTCTGCCTTGACTTGGCACGCTTGGTTTTTAGTTTATTTATAGCTAAATGAAATAATACTGGTAGGAGTTGGTGACCTGTCTTACAAAGCCTTGATATAAAATTACTGAATGCTCTGTGTTTCAGTAATGGATACTTCTGAGTTCAGGAAACCTTTTCTGTTTGAGGTTCAGATATGCTGATGGTTTCCACCTATGTGTACAAACTTATTTTGAAAATCTCTGAATGTTTCACATAATGCCTTTTACTTTGTCTCCTAACATGTTAAGTTAGTTTAGCTTTAGGCATATAAAAAGATTGTAGTTGGAGTATACCTTCTCTCAGAGAAATCATGTATAAAATTGTGTGGTTTGATTTTTTTTCATAAAAAACTCATGCAGACAGGAAACCACTATACAGGTCAGCTAAAATATGCCTGCCACATTTCTGAGGAAGTAGACAGCAGGTAGAGTTGTTTTAAATAACTGTATAGAAAGAGCTGCAGATTTTATAGTGCTGCAGATACAAAAGTTGTATAGAAGCTCTACCCTTGACATTTGAGAATGTGTGATCTGTTGTAATTTTCTCTTATCCACAATTTATTTTGCACATTTACTCCCTTGAAATTAAAGAGGAAACATAAATTTTGTCCAGCTACTTTTACAGTCAGAATTTAGCTTATCTCAATGTCATAAGTGTCATGTTTGTTTAAGTGGTCTCTAGGAAGATCTTGCTACTATTTTTGTAGAATGTCTGTGTATTCTGTTGTGCCTCTTGTCCTAAAACATCTGGCTTGCTTTGTTTGGCATAGCACAGAATGCTTAATGGCAGATATATGTTAATCATTCAGGTAAAGGCTTTTATGTAACCTTTGTGAGACCCAGTTCATCTGGAGACATGTTAAATATTAAGACGTACTGACTTGTATTTCCTGTTTGTCTGTTTTTTCTGATTTATCAAGTCTTGGGGAAGTAAGTAATTAAGACAGCATTATTATGTGAATATACTTTTCAGGCATGCTAATTACTTAATGAATCATGCTGATTAGATATTATAGCACATGTCAGAAGATGTTTTTGACAAGCAAACACTTCAGGGCTTTGGTTCTTTCAGAAGTATTTGCTAGCTTTGTTACTATGCTGGTAACAGAAGTCCATGTTGTAGTTACAATAATACTTCTGTCACCTTTGTGGACCCATCAGGTAACAATACTAACAATACAATACAAAATTGTTACTGCATTATGGGAGGAGAGGAACCTGTAGGGAATAGATACATAGAGAGGGAAGTGAGCATTCTGAAAGAAGGAGTTTCACATACATTATACAGGTATCTTCAAAATCTTAGTATATGCTCCATGGGTGAATTCAAACTTTGCTATTTTACTTAAACTTGAGTCCCAAAAGTTCTGTCCTAACTGATGGATGTAACTCTGTGTTCACATTGCCATCTTTCTTCTCAAAACTTCCTTTTCACCAGTCGCTCTGGTGACTGTGGTCACCAGAGCAAACACAGTCATCTTTTTCTGCCTCTGGAGCAGCTAACTAGGGAGCGTCAGAATTCTGACTGAAATCTGTCTGCTTCTGTAATTCACAATAAATCAGTGTAGTGCTTCTACAGATGATAAGAAACTTTTGAGAATTTATTCTTGAGGCTTTGTAGTTTCCTGCTGTAATTTAACATTAAATGCTTGAAATTTCAAAGTAGCATCTGAGCTTGTGTTATTGAAGTGACAGCAGAGAATTGGAATAATCAGAATTATTGTGCTTGAACAGAGATGTGGCTAGCAGCCAAATTACCTTCTTGTATAAATTATACTATGCCATTACATTCAGAAACTGGTATTCAAGTGCTCTTTAGATCGTTCAGTCCCACAGAAAATCAGTACTGACAACTTCACAATTTTAGAATGATCAGTTTAAATGTATGCAAGAGAACTTGATGTTCACTGTGCTGTTTTTAAATAGGGACTGGTATTTTCGGAAACTGCTGTTGCAAACTATGGAGAACAAGGTGTAATGATGTGGTTAAAGAGCATACCAAAGGTTCCTGCCAAGAGGTCAGCTGTCCCTGAGGAGGTGATGTATTTCAGAATGCTTCTGATATGCCTACTTCTGTCTCTCTATTTTGAAGCCACTTCATTATATGGAGAACAAAAAAGATTTACTTTTGCACTGTGATAGAATATTTAAAAAGAAGAAAGCTTGTAGCAATGTATGGTTGTGCCAAGTGAGAGACTTAACCAGTAGTCACTGTTATACAGAAAATTTCATTCAGCTGCCTCTTATAGCTGAAGTGTTTGATAGTAGACATTATTTACTGAAAAAGTTGACTTCAGTAGGAAGGACAGAATGAAAGAATATTAAGGAAAAAAGTGTATCTTAAATGCACTTAGCTCTCTTCCACCAAGAATGGACATCTTTGATAAACTGATCAACTATTTTTGTTATTTTTTGATATCTGATGCTGCTCTGTAACAGCTTTCTGGTTTTCCTCTGTTAAAATGCTTGATGTTTGTGGCTGGAAGGATGGCTTTAAGGCTGTTACAGTTTTCATTACTGAGTAGAAAATCTTACTAGATCTTGTCTGTCAAAGTTTTCAGAAGCTTCTTTGACATGAACAATACCCAGCAGTTTAAGAAAGATTAAAATCTGAGATTTTAAAATTAAGATTTTAAAATGTCATTCTTTTGCTAGATCTCTCCTGCAGTATGTTTCCTGCTGTCTCCAGCTGCATCGTTCATAACTGGGATAACCATGGTCGTGGATGGTGGCCAGAGTTTGTACGGCCATAGCCTAGAAATACCTGGTAAGAAATGGGCTCCAAAAAAATGCCCTTCAAGGCACTGAAGTTGTGCAGTGGAAGGACACAAAAGTAAAATGCCTAGTTTCTCAATCAACTAAGTAAATTCTTTTATTTGTTGTCCTCAGATCATGATAGATGGCCCTCACCCCCAGAAGGAAAAAATTCTGAAATGCTGAAAAAGCTTGTTTCTGGCAAGTTCAAACCAAAGCTGTAAAATAAAGAGATTTTACCCTTGCTGATAATCTTACTTTGTGATTTGACCTTATTATTCTCAGTAATAATGTTTTCTGCTCATATGTAACTACATTAAGTGCCTTGATTTTTGTTGATTTGTATTTAAAACTTTTGAAAGGCTTCACATTGTATGCGTCTTCTTTGAAAATCTCACTCTGGAAACATTCAGTTTTTGGGGAGGGAAATTAAGTAATGAAGAATCCCAGCAAGAAGGGAATACAAAGAATACTGATTTTGCAGTGGAGGTGGCCAAGAGGGAATGTTTAGGAATCCTGTCCTTGATGAATTTATGGAGAAGGTAATTTAAATCTCTTACTATTAGTTGCATCAGTATCCCTGGGGTCAGTGTTAGCTCTACACTATTTCTGTTCCACCATATACTGAGTGTTCAACAATGGTTTTAAAGACCAAGTAGAGTATGTATTTCTCTGAAAATAAATAAAAATAAAATGGAATACTGTTATTAATGTTTCAAACCAATACGGTATATCATGTTTTTAATGTCTTGAATTGTTTGGAGATGTAATGACATAATGGAGTTAAGGTGGCTGCAACTTAAATTTGATAACAGAATAAGCAGATAATAAATACAGTGATGGAAAACAGTGATGGAAAACAGTATAGATTCAACAATTTAACATGTAAAATCTATGGTGTATATTGCAGTGCTCTCTGCAGTATGCAAAAGTTTGATAGTTGTTTGTTCTCTGCAAAGATGTTTGACTTTTGTGTCTTTCAGTAAAATATGTGTTCTTTTTAGGTCCATGTAGATTGCTTTTTCATGAAAATGAAATGAGTGCCAGTATTTTTTGGGGGGGAGGGTAATTTGAGCCATCATGTGTATACTTTCTGCTTTATCCTCTTTCCTTAGTCACTGAACAGTCATTTATGTGACTGTGAGAAATTGGTACAGAGATAAAGCCAACTTTTTTCAAACCTCTTGTGCAAGGTATATTTTGTTTATTGCAAATTTTTGTATATTATTTCAGGGTACTCAGCAAGAAGATTCCTGGAAGCAAATGCATTTATTAGATAACTAACTCTAGAAGTCTAGCCCATTGCATTAAAATGAAATTATTTCATTTATTAACACATTGTTTTGACATCCTTAACATCTTTCTGGGAAAGAAGTTTAAACATGAATAAGCTTGAGACTTGTGGAACTTAGTTTCGCTTTATGTTTGACTGTGAGTTTCTGTGGTACATTTCTGAGCCAGGTTCTGTGGCTTTAAAGTGAAATGGAATTAAATTGATTACTTTTATTATATCCCAGAAATGGTCACTGAAATATTTGAGTACAAACTTGGAAATCATCAATTTTTAATGTTGCAAATTTCCTCTTTATGCTATAGTGTGAATATTCATAAAGAAGGGAAGTTTATATGTAATGATGGTGATATTAATCATTCACCTCAGGAAATCATGAGAACATTAGAAAGGTGAGCATTCTCCTGTGTGGGAGACAGGTTCAGTCTGCAGTTAATAAATTCCTTCACAAGTAAAACTAGGACAAACCTCGCTTGTGCTGAATACAATTTGACCTTGCCTTCTTCAACTTTCAGCAAAGCAATGGATGTATTAAGAAGATGTAAGTTAATTCTTTAGAAGAGGCTGCATGTGTTTTTTCTTTTTAACTGGCAGGAAGTTGACATAGGCAGCATTTGTGGAGCCATAATGTGCTCAGCTTGGTACAATAGGATCATATACTCAGAATACTCTAAGGATAAATCTGTTTTAAAAATACAGAAAATACATCCTCGGAAGGAGAAGGGGACACATCAGTGTTGTCTGCTTTTCTCTGCTTTTTCTTTTTTTTTTCTCAAGGTTCCCTCATGAGCTGAGGCTTACTGTGCACAATATAAACATTTTTATCACAATTGTTTAGATATTAGGATAGTAACTCCCTTGCTGTAATGATTTTGCAGTAATCACAGCCTTTTCTTTATTATTTGGTTTCTTTTGTTTTGTTTTTGTGTTTTTGGGGGGTTTACTTTGTTTTTGTGATTTTTGTCTTGCATCATGGATTACATGAAGTGTTTAATTCTCAGAACAGAGGTTTTATTTTGGTTCTGCCTCTTTGGTCCATTTTTATGTAGATTAAAATTATTTTTAAAAGTTTTGCAGCACCTTGCAGAAACCCAGTATTATGTCAGCTGGCAGCAAGGATGTTTCATGTTTCTGCTGTAGTGCTGCAGATAATATCAACTGTAGCAAAGCTCTTCCTATGCCAACAGCCCTTGATCAAAGGGCATTGAGAGGTTAAAAGAAATGGGTGTGGTAGCAAAAACATCCTTGACCTTAAGATTCGGGTATCTGGAGTTCAGAGAACAGGACTTTATTTTATTTGATTTATTGTACAAGGGAGGTGAAAGTAACTGTGAGAAAAGGGCTAAGGAACCTCAGGAAGAATCAAGATTTACTGACCAAACACTGAAATGTAAACATTTGCTGCACTGTATAATTGTAATAAGCAAAGAGAAGAATGTTACAATGACAGTTACATTTACCATTCTGTTAGAAGTCTCTTTTTGGTTGCTTTAGTATTTACCTCTGGCTAAACCTCTGCCTATTCTGCCTATCTCTTATCAGATATTCATTTGATGGATGAATAGGTGCTTACCAACTGCTACAATTCACCACTATCTGGTGTTATATCTGAATATGTGTCATAGAACTTTACATTTGTGACAGCAATGTAATTCACTGAAGGGGAACTTCTGTCAGTTTCTGTCAACTGCACTTGCCTTGTTTTTACACAAGATACAGATACTCTTTGTACTCTTAAGCAGAATATTGCTCATTCAGGGTATTTATTTAGGATAAAGTGAAGTCTGATTATTCTGTGGGTTTACTTAGTGTAAAATGAAGTCTGTGTTGTAAAAATCATCATTCTTTAAAGATTAACAATTGTGTTTGCTGAAGGGAGAAGAGTCTGTGCAGTGTCATTCTGCAGTAAGATCCCTTGTCTGCTTTAAGATGTAAATAAACAAATATGAGGCAAGCATTGCTTGTTACAAGCTTTTATGGCTGTGTTTAGTCTTCTGAACAGTCACACAGAATATCCCCTATAATCTTTAAGAAAGTGAGGTCTTTGCAAGATAGTGTAATTTAATATACTTTTAATCAGTATCTCCCAGTTTCCCTTTGCCATCTCAAATAGCAGTCTTGTGTTAAATGGCTGAGTGCTGCAGATGTTAGGGGAATTGCCTTTATTAGTAAAGTCAACAGTGTCTCTATTCTGGGTTACTGAAAATGGCTGAATCCTAAAAGTAAATGAGTTGCTTCATAAACTTCAGTGATGGGGTTGGAGCAGACAAACCTTTCAGTACTGCTGCCCAAGATCACGTACTGTATATTACATTTTTATAAATCTTCCAGAAGTGGTTTAGGACTGTCCTCCCCAAGATATTTGCTCTTCCTTTTTTTTTTTTTTTTTTTGCATCAGCCTTACAGTGATGGTGCTTTTGGATTGGGTGGAAATACTGAGATGTAGGCACTTGTTTCCTTCTCTCATGGGAAGGCAGAGGAGCATAGCACACGTGACTAGCAAAGGTTTGAAATAAAACTGCTGTTTCCTCAATACATGGGAGCTGGATTTAAGTTTATAAACAAACTGTTAGCCCTCCTTCTGGTGAGGAAAGACTCTGGATTATGTTATAACATCTCAAGCTTCACCCTACTGCAGTTCCCAGAAGAAGGCATTTTGACTTCTGTTATCTGCTCTGTCTCCAGCAGCTTGTTCCTCTCTCAGTTAACCCCTCCTTTGATTAAATACATATTAAATTAATCACTAACTTACCCTTTTCTGGATGTCATTCAAAACGTGGTAATACGGTGCCATCTATAGGAAGGAGTGGTGGGGAGGCAAAGAAACTTGGGAGAAAGAGGAGAATGATGGTGGCTCTGAAGAGGGGCTGGTTTGTTCCTTTTTAAAGTGTGTAGAAGCTGTGGCTCTAGTGTCAACTAATACAGGCACTTTTTAGCCTCAAGCAATACGTGTAGGAGGTGAGAACCTCTCATTGCAATGAGGTATTGATTCTGGAATTCAGGGAGAGCCATTCTGCCAGATTTCAGTCAATTGCTTGAGTACACTATCCTGAGATGTGCTTACTCTATAATTTCCACCCCCACACCTCCCAGCTTCTGTCACCTGTACAGGGTTTGAACTGAATGGATAAATAACTTATATGCTTTATTTCAATTCCTGACAGCTATATTTTACTGCTATTTTCCAAATCAGCAATTACACTGTGTCTGTAAGATTTATTTTGCTCTGGTAGGATGACACATGATCCCAGAGCCATGCCCCTGGGTTTGGGCTGAGCTCAGTGTGAGCCAGTGTCACAGGTGCTGGTCCTTGGTGTTGATAGGTATTTTCTATCTCAAAGTCAATATTTAGTTGTTTATCCTGTTCCTGGTACTGAAGATGCTTTGCTTTCAGGGTTATGGCATGATCACACTGATGCCCATCAGGATGTACATCACCTCTGCAAGGCACTCTCAGGATGCTGCTCTGTGCTGGGCAGGCTTTGTGCACCAATACAGAGCTCACATGGGCAGAGGAATGTGGGATGATCTTTCACAATCCTTGCTGGCTTCTTCTGTAGTGAAAGAACTTTGACTTCAAAACCTACCATTTGCTAAGCCCTCCTCCATCAGTTAAATCCAGTTACAAAACACTAAAGCTGACAAATGGCAATGAAATGGAACATTAAGGCAAGGGAAACACTGGATGTGTTTTCAAAGCTGTGTAAGCAGCTGTGGCTCATTGATTTTGCTTGATGGTGCAGGAGCATCACACGTCAGCATTTTCTTGGCTGTTTCCCTATTGTTTGGCAGTAAAGGTCACCTTTTTAACTTCCTAATTAAAGACTCTTGATCATGACAAGTGTCTCGTGAACACCACTGACAATTTTCCCAAGTCTGAAGCAAAGTGTCTTAGCTTTGAGATGCTTATGTCTCCTGCATGATGGCTCTGGGATCAGTGACTCAGTGCCTTGTGCCTTGGATGTGCTTCATCAGATGCCCTTTAGCATTAGCTTCTTCAGTGCCTTTTAAAGACTATGATGGTATTTTCTTATATCATTCTTTGAAGCCTATTTTGGTTAAAGATCTCAAAAAAATCAGGTTACAGACTTTGTGGGCAATTACTTAGTTTTATATGTGGTTCCCATTGCAAATTGACATGTACATCTTAAACTTCTGTTCAAGTATTATTTCACAGGTTTGTTAAGGGTGACCAATGTAGCCCCCCCCCCCCCCCCCCCCTTGTTTTGGGTAGATTTTGAGGGGTTGTCCAGGATTTGCAAACCTCTTGCTGTCTGACATGTTAAATACCTCTTAGCACATGCCCAGAAAGCAGCATGTGAGCAGCAGTGGAGTCAGGTGCCCCAGCACAGGTCACTGCTGTCTCTGTACAGCTCTGTGTGAACACACCGGGCCTGGCAGTGTCTCAAAGGGCAGCCACTAAATATGCACAGGTCATTTCTGCATCTCGCACACAATAGTTCATGCCTGTAAGGTTACTGATAAATCTATACTAAACTAATTACAGTGCCATGCTATTATTTACCGTCATCGGCTACTTAAGACCGCAAGGGTAGCTGTAATAGCTGCCCTGCTACGTATCAGGGACTGCTTCCTCGCTGATTAACTGAGGGTAGCATCCTTCTTCCTTGCATGCATTGACTTCCTGCGGGAAGCAGGTGCCTCCTGCGGAGCGGTCAGGCTGTGCCGGGAGAAATGGGCGACCTGAAGGCGGCAGAGCGCCGTTCTAAACAAATCGTCCCAAAAGCGCGCACAGCCCCCGTAAGAGGCAGGTCGGGGGGCGCGTCCCTGCCGGGCGGCGGCCGGGCCCGGCAGAGGCGGGGATTCCTTGCAGCGGGCAATGGCAATGGTGGTACCGCGCTGCCCCTTCCCACGCTGCCCTCGCACGGCGCCGATCCCGCAGCCGCGGAACGCCACTAGGCCGGGCTTCTCTTGCGCTCGCCTGTCCGGGAGCGGCCAGCTGACCCAGCGGCCTGCCCGGCGGCGCTGCGGCGGAGCCGCACGGCCCCGGCGCCCTCGGCCCGGGGGGTGCCGGGTGGTGCCGGGTGGGTCCCCGGCGGGACTCGAACCCGCGGCGAGCCCCGCCGCGCACGCGCCCCCGCAGCCGCCGGGCGCGCGCCGCCCCCC